>PVHX01036537.1:0-10749 GCA_004024805.1 Geosciurus inauris
ATAACAGGATTATGCTGGGCAGAAATGATTGCTGCGTTCAGTTTAATAGGCTTTTCTTTTCTGGTTGGTTTGCTCATTTCTTCTCTTTTATTCTTTCCAATTTCTGGCCTCAGACAAACTTGCCAGACTCTGCAGCTGTCCCAGAGACAGTGGCTGACACAACTCCCTGCTCTTGGACCCCCTGGAGGTATAGCTCAAAACAACTGTTAAAAACTGTTCTAAAAATCATCCTGCTCAGGCCCTACCCTTAAGGATTCTTAACTGAGTCTGTGGTAAGCCCTGGGCATCTGAATGTCTTAGACTCTTGAAAGGAACCTGATGTGACTGTGCTTTGAGAGGCAGCCCCAGGCATGGTGGGAGCAGAAGTGTGGCAGGACAGAGCTCCAGCTCTGGGACATCCAGATCTGTCTGTCCTGTTCCATGGTAGGAATTACACCAGCAGTAAGTTCTTGTCACAATGAGGACAGCTTGGCCTCTTTCCTCATCCACTTGCTCCTCCACACACACGTCCTCTCCTCCTGCTCTCTCTACCGTCTACTCTTATCTTCCTTCTAGGCCACCAGTGAATGGAGTCAGCAGTGGAGTGCAGGCCGTCCCTTCCTTCTCTGTTGAGCTTCCCCACACATTGAGGACTGGACTAAGTCACTGGACAGTTGAGCAAGTCATCTGTGAGTCTCTTGGGTACAGTTCTTGTTTCTCCAAAGGAGCAGGTGACCAGGCACCTCGTGCTAATAACCACTATCTTTGCTCCTTTCCTGAACACTGCTGTTACCATGTGGGACATCATTCATTTAGAAAAGCACTCTTCTCAACTCTGCAAGTAATCAAGTAATCAGGTAATCTCTTGCCTCATAGCTTACAGCAAGGGGATGAGCTTACATAATGCTCCGTGTGCACATGATGATGTCCAGACCATGCTCCCTCCCCTGGGACATGCGTTCACACATGTGCCAGATTCATAGGTTTTTCTGTAGTGAAGCCGCCTTATAAGCACTGGTACATTTTCTATCTACATAGATAATACATTTTTCATATACCAATTTATTCTTGAGATAGCAGCACTTTAGAAAATAGTTTTTGTAATAGCTGAAATTTTGATAACTAATTTGTTACACATTTATTCTTTTATGCAAACTTTAGAATCATTCCATTGAATTATTTAATAACATATAGAACTACAGTGTTCTGAGTAGATGTTTCTATATAGTACTCATGGAAAATGTTTATATTTCATACTATTACATATGTGTATCCACAAGCATGAAGTTCTTCTTTATTAAGGTGTGACCTTATATTCTTCTATAAAATGCTATATAGTTTTCTTCTGAAAGGTGTTGCACTGCTTTTGATTTTTCATTTCTAGATATACTTTTACAGCTTCAGTGAGGCATAGTTTGCTGTCTACAGTTCTGCAACCATCCCCTTTTATCAATTTCAAAACTTGCTCACTCCTCAAAAAATGTTTTTATACCCATTATAGCTAATTTCAATCCTACAATCTAGGCAATCTCTTTTCATCTCTCCAGACTTTCTTTTCTGGACATTTCCTATCAGTGGCATTATACAATATAAAATCTCTTGCATCTGGCTTCTTTCAGTGAGCATAATGTCTTGAGGCTCATGTATGTTGTAATGTTTATCAGTAGTTTGCTCCTTTTTTAATGCTGAATAGTATTCTGATATAGAATACTATACCACACCCTTTTTTAAATCCATTCAGCAGTTGATGAATATCTTAATTAGCTTTTCATCACTGCAACAAAAATAGCTGACAAGAACCATTTAGAGGAGGAAGGGTTTATTACGGCTCCTGGTTTCAGAGGATCAGTCCATGGTCAGCCAGCTACATTGCTGTGAGTCCAAGGTGAAGCAGAACATCATGCTCCAAGGGCATGATGAAGCAAAGCTGCTCACTTCATGACAGTTGGGAAGCAGAGAGAGGATGAGGCACAAGAAACAAACTATAAACCCCAAAGTCACACTGCAGTGGCTACTTCCTACCTGCCTACAGTTACCACTCAGTACAATAGTCCTTTCAAATTAATAATTCATCAAGTGGATTAACCACTCATTAGTTAGAGTTCTCATAATCTAACAGTTTCCCCTCTGAATGTTCCTGCATTATCTCAAACATGAGTTTATATCCAAACCATGACAGTGGACATTTGGGTTGTTTTCAGCTTCTCCTGTTATAAATAATGTTGCTATGAGTATTTGCACACAAATTTTATGGAGACATATGCTTCCATTTCTCTTGGGTAGTAGATTTCTAGGAGTAAAAATTCTGAGCTGAACAATAATTTTAAGAAACTATCAGTTCTCCAATGTGATATACTGTTTTACAACTTCACAAGCAAAGTATAATGGCTCAAGTTTCTTCACATGATTACGAACACTTGGTATTGATGTCATTGTTATTATAACCATTCTAGTTGGTCCATATTAATTATCTATGGGTGCATAACAATTTACCCCAAACTTAGTGACTTAAGATTAAGCCTCTGTAACACAATTTCTGTGGGTCAAGAATCAGGTACAATTAGCCAGGTTCTCTGGCTGTAGATTTTTTTTTTTTTTCTTTATAGTGCTGGGAATTGAACACAGGGCCTCACGCTTGCTAGGCAAGTGCCTCAACACTGAAATACATCTCCAGTCCTGGCTGTAGGATTTTGTACAAAGCATAATCCAGATTTGGTTTCTAGCCCTTGGCTGTGGCTATTGTCATCTCTGGAATAAGGGCAGAGGGCGGGCAGCTGCCATGAAACGTCTGCTTCCAGGCTCACTAAGGGTTGTTGGTTGGATTCAGTTCTTTTTGTGCTTTTGGACCAAGAGCCTCAGTTCCTCCCTGATTATGGGCTGAGACCATCCATCCTTAGTTCTTTGTCGCATGGCTTCTCTACTGGGCAGCTCACATCCTGTCCCTGGCTTTTGTCAGTGGGAGCAAGTGAGGGAGCAATAGATGGGCAAAACTGAAGCCAGTCTTGAAATGATGTCCCAATATTCAAGGCTGTCTACACATTCATTGTGGTTTTTAACTTGCATTTCTCTTATGACTGGTGACGTCGAGCTTTATTTGTTTAATACACTTATTTTATTTATTTATTTTTAGGTGGTGTTGAGGATGGAACCCAGTGCCTCATGAGTGCTAGGCAAGCACTCTATCACTGAGCTACAACCCCAGCTCGATATTAAGCTTTTATCACATGCTTATCAGCCACTTGCATATCATGCCCTCATGGTTATGTATGTGCTCAAGTTTTTGCCTCTTTAAAAAATTGAATTGTATGCCTTGTTACTATCATGTTTTTAAAATTTCTTTGTATATTCTGATTAGAACTTCCTTATTAGATTTTTGATGTGCAAGTTGGATTAGTTTTCTACTGCTGTAACAAGTATAGCATTTAATTATAGAACCTTATTATCTTACACTTCCATAGCTAGAAGTCTGGTAGAGGTCTCACTAGACTAAAATCCAGATATGGCTGCTACACTCACTTCTGGAGGGTCTGGGGGAGGATCATTTTCCTGCTCCTTTGGGTTGTTGAAAGAATTCAGTGTCCTGCATCATAGGACCAGGTTCCCCATGTTCTCGCTGTGTGTGAACTGAGGGTGGTTCCTGGCTTCTAGAGGCCGCTGCATCCTTGGTTCTTGGTCTCTCCTCCCATATGAAAACTACAGCGTTGCCCGCAGGCCCAGACCCTCGCATGGTGCATCTCTGACCCTTCTTAGTTGTTGAATTTCTCCCATCACAGTTGTGCTTACATTGGCCTGCCCAGATAACAGAGGGTAATCTTCCCTTCTCAAAGCCTTTAATCTTAATTCCACCTATAAACTCCATTTGCCAGGTGAGTTTACCTGTTCCCAATTCTAGGCATTGGACATTTGGGGAATGGCACTATTCTCCCTACTGCACTAATATTTTCTCCCATATGGTGGCTCTTCATGTCATTTTCTTAATGGTATCCTTTGAAGCAGGAAAGTCTTTAATTTCATTTTGTTCAACTTATTGATGACATTGATTTTATCAAAAAATTGTGCTTTTGGAGTTATATTTAAGAATTTAGTGCTTAGCCAAACATCATAAAGATACTACTGTTTCTTGCAGAAATTGTTATAGTTTTAATCATCAATGGATTTATGATCTACTTTGATTTAGTTTTATAAATGGCGCTAGGTATGATCTGAGTTTAATTAATTAAACTTTTCTGCATGTAGATATTCAGTTATCTCAGAATCATTTGTTCAAAAGACTTTTCTTACCCCCATTGAATTGTTTTCCACCTGTGTTGAAAATAAATTAGCCATAATTGGATTTATTGATGAGCTGTCAATTCTCTTCCATTGATATGTATGCCTAATCTTGCATCAATATCACACTGTATTCTTTTATAGGTGTTTTTAAACAACTTTATTTTATTTTAGATCTTAGTTTAGATCTTAGATCTTTATTTTTTTATGTGGTGCTGAGGATCCAACCCAATGCCTCATACATGCATGGGTCATCTACTTGAATGGGTATGGCTGGCCAAGGTACAGGGGTGGGTCCATGTTCTATGCTTCCGCAGTTGGGTTGCCCACAGTTCTGGAGAAGTTGCCCAAGTACTATAGGCAGAATCCTGATATTCCCTGACTGGAGCCCAGTGGCTATCCAAAAAAGCTGGCTTCCCAGGGAAACCCTCCTCTGAGAGAATGGCAAAGCTTGGCGGGACCCCCAGCAGTAAATTGTGATTCAGCCTTCCAGCCTGTGCCTCACATGCTGGCATCAGGTAAAAGCTACTGAATTTCAGTGAAATTGTATTTTTAAAATCCAAAGTAAGATTACTCTGAAATGCAAAGCAAAGGAAATAATCAGTTAGTTAAACCTTGTCTTTGGGTCTTTTGCTTGTTCATTCTACTGGAGGAAATCTTTAGGAATGTGCTTTGTATGCCTCTGAATGTGCTCCTTTCAGATAAATTCCATGAATGAAGTTGTGTTAATATAATACCACAATAGTTCATGAGGGAGCCTTAGTAATTAGTTGAGGTTTCCAAGTGCTTGGATTGTTGGGAAATGTGTCAACAATTAATAAATGACAAATACAGTAGGTCAAATTCATTTTGACCCTTTATCCTCACATACTTAGTATTGATGGAGAATCCTATAGGTCATCCTTACACACAGTTACTGAGCATCTCCTGAGCATGTGGCAGACCTAGAGAGCCCAGAGGGTGTTACAACAGCATGGAAGTCTGTGTTGAAGTTGGGTCGGTAACCTCAGAGGTGGAGTGCAGATTGTTGGCAGGGTAGAGTCAGCAGTGAGGGTCTCTATGGGACGGAGGGGGGAGATGGAACACTGCCCAAGGACAAGCAGATTAGTATCCAGAAAGAGATCTGACACAGTTGGATATTGGTGAGGGCACCAAGTACTTGAGACCCAAATGGGGCACAGGAGGGCAGCTTGGCAAATCATGCTTTTGACATCATTTCTGTCCAAGGCTCAGTCTCCTGTGCACAGCTGTGCTTTCTGCTTGCAAGGGGCTCAGCAAATGTTTGTTGTTTATTCCCCAGGACACAGAACATCTGCAACCTGGTCTTTATGGTCTTTTCTATTTAAGGAGGAGTAATAGACTAAGTTGTTAGCTTAAGAAGGGATCTTAGTGAACATCTAGCCTTTAGCACCATTTGTTTATTAATTACCTTTTTCTTTTTGTGTGGTGCTGGGGATTGAACCCAGGGCTTTGTGCATGCAAGGCAAGCACTCTACCAACTGAGCTATATCCTCAGTCCTTATTAATTACTTTACTGAGATATAATTCACACGTAAACAATTTACCTCTTGAAATTATACAATCCAACATTTTGTTTTGCTTTGTTTTTTTGTTTGCTTGTTTGTTTGTTTGTTTGTTTTTAGCCTGTAAGGATTTCTTAGTTCTTCAATAGTATAACAATGCCACTTTTGGCTGGGCATTGTAACCCTGCACATACCTGTAATCCCAGTGGCTCAGGAGGCTGAGATAGCCAGCCTCAGCAACAACGAGGTGCTAAGCAACTCAGTGAGATCCTGTCTTTAAATAAAACACAAAATAGGGCTGAGGATGTGGCTCAGTGGTTGAGTGGCCCTGAGTTTAATCCCCAGTAACCGAATCCCCCAAAACAAAACAAAAATAATGCCACTTTTCCTGTCAAGACAAACTTTTGCAAATTTACACATGGAAGTTTAAACTTGAAACATCTTACATAAATTCAAGACAAATTTGCATAGTTTTATTAAAAACTCAAGTATTTTTCTCTTGACTTTTTGCCTTGTGTAGTTAAAAGTTAAGGTGCCTGTGAACAGAAAAACTTGCACCAAAAATATGGATAGCAAAATTAATTACTCTTAGTAGCCAAAAATTGGGAACAACCCAAATGTCCATTAACTGATGACTGGATAAACAAGATGTGGCATATCCATACAGTAGACTGTTATTCAGCTATAAAAAGGAATGAAGTCCTGATTCCTCCTACAAAATGATGACCCTTTAATATATTATACTAAGTAAAAGAAGCCAGTCACAAAAGACCACCAATTGTATGACCATTCATATAGAATATCCATCACAGGCAAATCTATAGAGATAGAAATTAGATTAGTGGTTGCCTAAGGCCAGAATTGGGGGATATAGAATGGGAAATGATGGCTAATAGGTACAGAATTTCTTTTTGGTGTGATGAAAATGTTCTAAAAGTATTATGCTGTTGATTGTATAACTGTGAGGACCTTAAAAAAAAATTGGGTTGTATAATTCCATGAGGTAAATTGTTTTATATGTGAATTATATGTCAATAAAGTAATTAATAAGGACTGGGGATATAGCTCAGTTGGTAGAGTGCTTGCCTCACATGCATTGTTAATTCTACTGGAGAATGAATCCCCAGCACCACACAAAAAGAAAAAAGTAATTAATAAACAAACGGTGCTGAAGTCAATGTCCTTCAGAGTGGTATGAACAAACTATTTCACAATAGTTTCACCTGTGAACCCAAATTTATTAGGAGTCCTAGTCCAGCCAGATGTGATGGTGCCAGCCTGCAGTCCCTGCTAAAAGGAAGGGTGAAGTGGGAGGATTACTTGAACCTAGGAGTTCAGGGCCAGCCTGTGCAAGATCCCCATCTCAAACAAATAAAAAGTCCTGATAGAAAAATGTTAAACAAATAGTGAATGAATTTTCTGTTGTAAAAAAAAAAAAAACCAAGGACTTATCTTTAATTCTAGTTTAATTTTAGAGTATTTTTGAGACATATTCTACTAGATTTTATATAATTTGGGGTTTTTTTTATTAAAGGCATTCATGACAAAGGTTCTTAAACATAACTTTGTCTCCGAAGTGACTTGTTTTCAAGTTAATGTAGACAAAACCACATTAAATTTAAAAACCACATTGAGTTTTCTTCTTCCAGTCTTGAGTAGATTTTGAGTTCTTAAGTCTTATTTCCTCCTGACACTAGTCTCTAGTTTGAGGTTTTGAGGAACCATTTACAGGTTTTATGAGTTAGTAACCTCTGAAATTTTATGATAGTTTGTGCATATGTATCTAATGGCATTTCCTACAAAAGTTCCCGTGTATTACATCATGTTCTCAAAAGTGTCTATGACCCAATAAAGGTTAAGGACTAATGCTTTATAGAAAATGGGCAGACAATGTATTCTTCTTCTTCTTCTTCTTCTTTTTTTTTTTTTTTGCGATGCTGGGGATTAAACCCAGGGCCTTGTGCATGCAAGGCAAGCAGTCTACCAACTGAGCTGTATCCCCAGCCTGGAATGTATTGTTTTAAAAAAAACATATTTTTAGTTGTAGATGGACACAATACCTTTATGTTATTTGTTTATTTTTATGTAGTGCTGAGGCTCTAACCCAGTGCCTCACATGTGCTAGGTGAGTGCTCTACCACTGAGCTACAACCCCAGCCCCTGTATTCTTTACATCAAAGGAAGCAAAACTGATTCTAATTTGTTGGCTCCTCCCTATAGCAGTATTTAATATGATGAAGCCTTTCAGGATATCTTGTCCTGTCCTTGAAAATGCACTTGCTTAAAAGGCTGATTTAGTTGTCGCTGATCATTTTAAAACTCTTTGAGAAAACCATCTTTAAAGGGAGAAAAAACCTTTCTGAATGACATTTTAAAAAATGTGTTCTAATTAATGGTAGTAGACTCTGTAGAGAATGATATATTGGAAACACCCTTGATCTTGTGACTCCTGCTTTAAAGATAAGACTGATGATATATCTCAAATCAGTAAAGCCACTTGGTAACTGCAGTTTCTACAACTTATTCATTTCCAGCAGAAACAGGTGTGAGGGAGAGATAAAGTGAAGCATGTTATTTCTAGAGTAGCAGCCTCTAGAATCCTAGAATTTCTAGGGTTTTACACTGGTCTTTAAGATAGACGCCTAGAAATCAGAAATATTGCAGGCTCACTAGATTATCTGAACCCCTTCAGTAACCATCAAAGAGATTAATTGATGTCAAGCTCTCTGGACTATGTTTAGAAAGAGGTTTCTGCAAGAATGGTCTTTGACTATTCTTGAGACTGTCTGCTCATCTGCTCATCATATTTTGAGTTTAACAGGCAAGTTACATGACGTCCAGGCAGAACAGCAGTATCATACCACTCCAGGGGACACCAATCATACAGGACGCCAATGGGTTGTCATTCAGATAGAAAAATATGAATGTTAATCCACAGCATTGTACAATACACAGTTTTGTCCAGGACTCTGTGGGGAGTCTTCATGCCCAAACCTTTCCTGTTGGTTGCTGTGAATGTCTTTCTAAACAAAAGTTGTTTGACATTGTGATGGGACAATCTCCATTTAGATTGGGTTTCCAATGGGATCAGTGTTTAGAAAGGGAATATATCTTGTTTATTCTTTTTAGTATTTCTTCGTTAGTACCTTGAGAAAGAATGAACCTAGCTTTTAATTCTTGTTCCAAGGATTCCAGAACATTTTCACTATAATGTTTATTTGTTGTCTTTTACCCATTTTAAATAGCTTGTCAGAATGAGGAAGGCGGTTCCAAGATGGCAGCCTAGGCAGATGCTGTGGTCAGTCTCTTCAGAGCCAGAGATTGAAGTAGTGGAAATACCATCTCCCAGCCAGCTTCTGGACATTATCCTACAGCTATCCCGGCAGGAATTTCACTTGCGCGTGTAAGCAGGGCGACCAGGCAGCAGCCATTGCCACAAGCAGCGCGTCTTCGGCAGCAAGCGGCGGCGGAGCTCAGCTGCAGCGGCTCAGAGCCCCAGCCCAGGGCTCGCCCCGGGCGGGGCCTGCTTCTATACGGGGTTCCTGGCTCCAGCGCCCACCCAACCATGCAGGGCGGCTGCTCCCGTGGACACACAGCCTCAGCCGCTAGCCACTGGGGAGCCCAAATTCAGGGCAAGAGTCGCTCCAGAGACCCCAGTGGAGACAGCCCGCCACACTTCCGCTCCAGAGCTCCGGTGCACCGGCAGGAGCCGCAGAGGGCCCAGATCCGCCCGCAGGAACCTGCTCGGGTGTCCAGCAAGAGGGAGACCAGGAACTGCCACCTCGAGCCACTGAGGAGCCCAAACTCAGGGTAAGAGTCCCCCCAGACACCCTAGTGCGAGGCAGCCCCAACCAAGGGCAGCCTGGGCCTGCCCCAGTTCTGCTCCAGAGTTCCCGGGAACTGGCAGGAGCTGCAGAGGGCCCTGATCTGCCCTCAGGAACCCCCACGGTTCTCCAGCCAAAAGGACACCACGGTCAGCTACCTCTAGCCACTGGGGAGCCCAAATTCAGGACAAGAATCGCTCCAGAGACACCAGCGCGAGGCAGCCCCATCCAAGAGCAGCCTGGGTCTGCCCCAGTTCCACTCCAGAGTTCCCGGGGTCCGGCAGGAGCTGCAGAGGGCCCAGATCCACCCTCAGGAAACTCCACGGGGGTCCAAATAAGGGTTGACCAGAGTCTGATTGCTAACAGCCACAGAGGAAATCACACCCAGGGAAAGAGTAACCTCCAGAGACCCCAGCGTGAAGAGGCCCCACCCTGGTGCTCTCTGGGCCTGCCTCAGTTCTGCTCCAGAATTCCAGTGGGAATGCCAGGGGTGCCCAGTTGAAGGCAGACCAGAGCCTGCTAGCTTCTAACCACAGGGGAGCTCATACTCACTGTAAGGGTCGCGCACAAACTCTCCAGCTTGTGACTCTGCCTAAGTGAAACTTGAGCCAGCCTCTACTTCCGCTCCAGAGTTCCTGTTCACCAGCAGGAGTGCAAGAGAGGGCCAAAACAGCCCTCAGGGGCCACCTCAGGAGCCCAGCCAACGTCACTCCCACTGCACTCTAGAGGTACATCCACTACTTCCACCACCAACTTTAGTGACAGTAGTGCCCATCTGGGGACACTGGGAGGACAGTAGTAGCTCCAAGGTGAGACACAGGTAATCTGGAGTGTCAATACAAGATTATAGGATAGAAGCCGTAATACCTCAGACTGGTATTTCAGGAAAGGAAGATATACAATCAACATGAAAAAACAAGGGAAGAAAGTGCCCCAAATAAACCTGGATACCACAGTAACAGAATCCATTGACAGCACAGTTGATGAAATGTCAGAGAAAGAATTCCGAATGTACATAATTAAAATGATCAGTGAACTAAAGAATGACATAAGTGAACAATTACAGGCAAAAATTGATCAATCCAACAAAGAAATAGGAGAGCAAATAAAGGCAACCATTGATCATTCGAACAAAGAGATAAGAGAGCAATTAC
>PVHX01036538.1:0-10744 GCA_004024805.1 Geosciurus inauris
TTTTTTTTTTTTTTTTTTTTTTTTTTTTTTTTTTTTTTTTTGATACTAGGAATTGAACTCAGGGGCACCCAAACACTGAGCCATATCCTCAGTGCTTTTTAGCACTTTATTTTGAGACCTTTAAATTGCTTAGGGCTGCACTAAGATTCTGAGTCTGGCTTTGAACTTTTGATCCCTTTGCCTCAGCCTCTTGAGTCATTGGGATTACAGGTGTGAGCCACTGCCACTGGCTGTATTTTATACTCTGACTTTAGTCTATTTACTTATTTATTTTTCCAGGGCCTTGCATATGGTAGGCAAGTGGTATACATGTAAGAAATACTCACAGCCCTACCTATTTATTTTCAATTTGTTCTGTGAGTACACCTAATAAAAAAGAGACTTGTTTAAATCTTATTCTAATTGCACAGTTTAAGTGTTTACACAACTGATCAATGTGTACATTTAATGGAGTTAGTAGAGTTCCATATTATAAAATTATTTCCAGTTACCTGTGCATACTATAGCTAATCAATAAGTAATATTGAACATGAGAGTGTGATCACATAAATATTACCTACTTAACTAAGGTATTTTTGTTAATAAAAATTGAGATGGCCAGGCACGGTGGCCCATGCCTGTAATCCCAGCAGCTCAGGAGGCTGAAGCAGGAGAATCACAAATTCAATGCCAGCCTCAGCAATAGTGAAGTTCTAAGCAACTTCATGAGATCCTGTTTCTAAATAAAATACAAAATAGGGTTGGGGATGTGGCTCAGTGGTTGAGTGTTCACGAGTTAAATTCCCAGTATCCTCCCAAAAATGATAATAATAATTAAGGTGTACTGACTTATCATGAAGAAGGTTTCTCCTCCATGTTTATAGGCATGATTTGGGAGATGCTCTGTTGCTAATTCTCAGAGAACCACACGTCCAAGACCTCTGGGCAAGGGGTCACAGTGCCAGGCCTATTGCTCTGAGGCACCAGGGAGGAGTAAAGAGCCTTCTGGGTGTGAACCTCAAAATGTAAACTGATAAAACTTTACTGACCAGAATCTTCAGGGAAGCTTCGGTTTGCTCTTTGAGGCCTGGAGGCCAATCAGTGTCCAAACATTCCTGAGAATCAGCATAGGACACATGGGTGTGGCAATGCTCCCTCTTCTGAGATTGCTCTGCACTATTCCTTCAAAGAAATGCCTATTTACTTAAATTAAGGAAGCTGCAAACACGCAAAATTGTTGGTGAGACTTTAAGACATCAGCATGGCAAAAATTTTTTGGATATAACTCCCAAAGTACCAAAATCAAAAGCAAACACAGAGGCTAGGGATATAGCTCTGTTGGTAGAGTGCCTGTCTTGCATGCACAAAGATCTTGATTCAATTCCCAGCACTATGAAAAAGCAGACAAATAGTATTGTATCACACTTAAAAGCTACTGCACAACAAAGAATACAATTAACAGAGTGAAGAGAGAACCTACAGAATGAGAGACAGTATTTACCAATTATTCATCCAAAAGAGAATTTATATCCAGAATATCTATCTATACATGTATTACATATATATGTTTTTCTACACACAAACACACACACTCACATATTTCAAAATGCTTAACAACAAAAAACAAGCAATTCAGTTTACAACTTGGCAAATGATATGAAAAAAACACTTATCAAAAGAAGAAATACAACTTTCAAGCAAGTATATAGAAAAACACTTAATATCATTAGTCATTAGGAAATGTGAATCAAAACAAAGTTAGAATGAATATTATCTAAAAAAAGAAAGTGACAAATGCTGGCAAGAATAGGGATATAAAATGGGTGACATGTGTCAAGGTGTTTTAACCAATTAGACTTGAAGCTCTAAGTTTGCTTCAATGCCAGAATATTTAGTCACTTGGGACCACATTGAACTTGAATGATGTAATTATAAATGACACAGAGATGTCCTATGTCTACTTTTTGAACCTAAGCTTCTCTCAGAGAGAGCCCAACTGTCTGGATGGAGTTGAGGGAGAGATAGTCTAGCCAGAGTGACAATGTCTAATATTGTGTCATGTGCATGAGTCTCCAAATTTGGACAATATTTTTGCTTAACCTCATGACCAAACTGTGGGAGAACTGTGAAGCCTGATATCACATATTCAGTGCTAGGCTATCTGATTCTGGCATCTAGAAACAGATCTCTGTGGAATATTTGCTGGTCAATATGAGCAAAGCAGGTGAAAAAGCCAGGAGGATTTATGTAGAAGCACCCTCACACTGGAGAGGGGCCTCAGGTTCCATCAACTTCAGATTTCATTCACTGTCCTAGGAAAGAAGTTCAAGATTCTGCCTCATACATAATGCCCAGGGATTACTGCAGAGACACAATAATAATTTTCTTTGCATTCCAAGCCCTTTCCTACCAAAGAGGTCAAATTAACTTTTCAAAGAAAATTCCAGGAATATGATTCAATGAAACATAAGCATATATGCCATGGGGCAGTTTCAGATTTTCTTCCATTTCCCCATTCCTTTTCCTCTACTATTTCTGAACTTCAAAACTCCCTCCTAAAATCTTCAACTCTTTATTTACCCAACCCTAACAAGCCTTTTTTTTCCTGGCCCTTCACTCAGAACATGGACAGGCTTTAGGAATTCTTTATCAGAAGGCAGAAGATACCTCTATCCCATTGCATTCCTCTCTAAACAATTAGACTTAGTTTACCAAGCTTGGTCCCAATGCCTTAGGATTTTGGCAACTGCAGCTCTCCTGATCCTCGAGACAAGGAAATTTGCATTATATCAACCCATTACTGTTCTTATCACACACTCCCTCTCAGATCTCATTAGTCACCTCTGCTTTTTATCCCTGCTGGGACCAGAGTCCAATCATTACATGCACAGCTCCTAAATCTTTTAACTACCTTCCAACAAGAATCCTCACTAAACCCAGCCACTCTGCTCCCAACAAAAAATTCCTCTGCCTCCCCAAAATTCTCCTGCCTCTGTAATCTCTCACTCTTTCATGACATTCTGGACTTCTTGGTGAGTCCATCCTTTCATATAACAGATCAGCCATTACCTGACTCCCCTGGTTGGTTCATAGGTGGGAGCTCTCAGAAATGGTCTCCTTTCCTTGCTGGTTATGCTATAATCCAGGGAAAATCTACCCTAGACTCTCCTTTCACCCTTACACAAATATTAGAATTATCTCCCTTATTTCCTGGGACAACATCACAGCAGGCAGAACTAGTGTCCCTCACTCGAGCTCTATCACTAGCCACAAACAAATCAGTTAATATTTTTAGATTCCAAAAATACATACAATATTATTCATTCTAACATTTTAATTTGGAGGGAAAGAGGCTTCCTATCTCAATCAGGAACTCCCATTCTCAATGCTACCTACATCAAAGATTTGCTTGAGGCTGCGCTCGGACCCCACAGGTGGCAGTGTTACATTGTAGAGGACATCAGACTCAAAAGGATTATGTTTCCTTGGGGAACCAGGAGGCAGAGGCTTGCTATAAAAATCGCATTGTCTGGCCACCGCCCCTGAATGGTTTTACATTCTACAGTTCCCAAACTCCAGTTTCCCACAGATGAAACCAAGGCCCTTTTATCCTATCTCCATAACTTATTCCACCCAGACACATGCTCTCTCCAGATATTCTTTTTTTTTTTTTTTTTTTTTTTGGTTCTGGGGATTGAACTCAGGGGCACTCAACCACTGAGCCACATCCTCAGCCCTATTTTGTGTTTTATGTAGAGACAGGGTCTCACTGAGTTGCTTAGTGCCTCGCCATTGCTGAGGCTGGCTTTGAACTCGCGATTCTCCTGTCTCAGCCTCCCTAAGTGCTGGGATTACAAGCGTGAGCCACCGCGCCCGTCTTCTCCAGATATTCTTAAAAAATTTGTTGGATCTATCCCCTTTAGATTTACAGTGCTTCCAGCAAATTTTCCACACTTGCACAACCTGTCTTAAGGTTAATCCCAATTCTAATATGAGACCACCCCCATTTCCCACCCACCAAGCTACAGGGGTCTTTCCTGCCATGAACTGGCAGCTGGACTTCACCCATATGCCCTCTGTAAGAAAGATGAAATGTCTCCTGGGTTTAGTAGACACCTTCCTGCATGGCTTCCCAACCAGCAACACAAGGGCTTCCTCAGTAGCAACCCTGCTTTCCCAGGAAATAATTCCACACTTTGGCTTATCCACCTCCCTCCAATCAGATAATGGCCCTGAGTTTACTTCCTCCATTATCCAGGAATTAGACAAAATTTTAAAATAAAATGGAATCTCCACATTCCCTATCATCACCAGTCTTCAGGAAAGGTTGAGAGGACAAATAGGACGTTAAAGGCAATTCTAGCCAAATTGTCCATAGACGCTCACTTAGATTGGACAAAGCTCCTCCCTCTACCACTTCTCCAAATCCAAGCTCTGCCAAATAAGCCACCCATGATCAGCTCTTTTGAACTTATGTATGGGCGGCCTCTCCTTCCCACCATCATTCAACTTCAATTACCTAACATTCCTTCTGATATCCTAAAACACCTTCTAGTTCATCTTAGGGCTGCTCTCTGGAAATATGCACACACACATCTGCCCTGGCCTCAATCCTCAGAAGCCTCTCGATTCATTTCCATAGGAAACTTAGTCGACTTTTCCCCTCCTCAACCCGTGGTCCCCTTGCAAGGGAGGTGAAATGGACCATTCAAGGTCATTCTAACCACCCCAACTGCAGGCAAATCAGAAGGCCACCCTTCTTGGGTTCACTTCAGCAATTTAAAATGTGCCCCAATTGACAGCTCTTATCATTTGGTTTGCACAGGCCCCACCCAACTTCGACTTAGTTGCCTCCCACATATTCCTGAGGAAGCTGTGAAGTCTCACACCCAAAACCCCTGATGTCCCTCTCCCAGAACTCTTTTCATCTCTTCTTAACATTGCCCAGGGATGAGTTCAGCTTATCCTATTCACTTCCCCTTTCCCTCTCTCCTTCTCAAGCACTGGACCTTATTTGGGACTTCTGGCTTCAGGGGACTTTCACTGACCTAACCCCCACCCAAATCTCTTTTCTCTCCTTCTGTTTTCTATATCTCATTTTTGGCTCCACAAACACTTGCCCTGAACTTGAAGCAGCCACAACAATAAGAGCTGGTGAATACACGGAAAGCTTCATCCCTGCAGACAGCAATGTCAGAGACTCAAGCCTGGAAGCAATTTAAGAAGATAGATCAATTTTCTATTCCTGTTAACAGGTTTATCATGTTGGTTCTTGTAATATGCACAAGTATAAGCTTGGCAACTAGCACAGAGACTTATTGGGCCCATATTCCACAATCTGCTATTGCTCACCCAGTAACATGGTTTGATAATCCCCCTTCAGTATATCTTAATTCTACCACTGTTTTACCCAGTCCCTTGCTAACTACGGGGGCCACCCAACAATTTCTGTTTAATTACTCAGGATTGTCCTCCTGGCCTCCACTTTGTGTTTCCCATAATAATCTTTATTGTATCACACCAAGCCTCAAAACTGGGTTCATTAAATCTCAGAAGGACCAAATCAAGAGGCCAAACTTACTTTTCTCACTGGCAGAGGCTCTTCTGCTGAACAGGAAATTAATGGTAATTACTCATTAAACAGATGCCCACGATTTCAGCATAATCACAGGGACTTTCCACATAAAACGCTAAAATGGACTAAATGTGTTAGTTACATCACATCCACAAATTTTTCTGTTGCAGAAAAACAGGTCATAGATTGGGGGGTCTCATGAGGAATTAATGAAATCTTAATCCAGAGATATGGGATGGACATTCCCTTATAGGAATAATATAGCCTGTGTTCATAGAGAAAACATAGGCTGCATCAATATCCTGTCCTAGTATAAAGGGGAACAATCACCCCCCACCCTAAGAATGGACTTAGGGCCAATCCAGGACTACATATGGAAGATAAGTCTGACTCAAGGGCCCTTTCAAATCTGGAATGGTGAGTCACATTATGGCAATACAAAATATGTTCTTTACCTCAATGCATCATTTTACAAAAAATTTTATCTTACAGCATGTGTCCTAAATCCCTATGTGTTACTGTCTGGACCCATTCAAATACAATATAATGCCTCATGAGATACATATCATGTTACATGTGATAGCTGCATGTTGCAGCACTGTGTTAATTGGACCATATGGTAGGACTCAGATGATGAGTTATAATTCTTAAAAGGCCAGTAGCTACCTGGCTCCCTGTAAAACTAAAAGAGCCATGGAAGGAAACACCCTCAATAGCATTATGCAAGAGTTGTTAAGGCACTTAAAAACACCAGGGCAAGCATTTTATTGGGTAGTTAATAGCTGGTATTGTCAGATTGGCGGGACTCATTGCCTCCACTTCCACAGCAGCAGTGGCTTTACTCCAAGAGGTCCAAACGACACATTACCTTCAACACTTTTATAAAAACTATACCAAAACCTTGCAAACTCAAGTACGTATTGATCAGGAGAGTCTGAGTGAGGCTCAGCAATTAAAAGACTCTGTTATATGGCTAGGAGAACAAGGACAAGGTTTACAGTGGGGTTCAAGACACCAATGCCATTATAATACAACCAATTTTTGTGTTACTAGAGTTCCATACGATGACACTGCAGTTCAATTACAAAATGTGTGCAACCATCTAATGGGACTTGATCCTTTTCATAATGCTTCTTTGGATATATTAAAATTACAATTTCAGGTCTTGGCCACAGCTAATGCCCAAACACCTAATTTTAATAATGAAGAAATTAGGGGCAGTTTAGCAGAAGGTATCTCTTCCTTCAATCCTTTTAAATATTTTTTTACTCACATAGCTGGATTATTAGCCTTAACTATATTGTTAATTTTAGCCCTGTTCCTATTTTGTGTAATTTGCCAAGCAGGGTAGAGAAGATTAAATCATTAAGAAAATATGGTTCCATAATTAGTTATGCTTGCTATGCTCCAAAGGAACCAAGCCCATGAACTCATGGGATAAAATACCTCAAATCTGATTAGGACTTATGCTCTGACTAAAAGAAAGATTGTTGATTAACAGATCCTTTAGTTATGTTATGTGCCAAAATTATTTTCCTGGCATGAGCAAATTAGTTTTTCATATGAGGATTACCCCCTCACAAATTAATCTTTGTATGTTGCTATAATTTTTGTTGTTCTCTCTCTGTTTTATTTTCGACAAATTGATCAACTCAGCCATGATTATACAGAGTCATCTCTTCTCCCTCTGCTCACTGGCTAATCTTCCAAAGACTCCCCCTACACATCTTGTTTTGTTCACCCCAATTCCAGGGCTGTGAAAGGAAGTTCTTCTCCCCACATCACCCCCCTTCAGCTCAAAGAAGCCAGAGACTTTGTCACCCAATTTATTTCTTCCTTTCAGGGTCTGGAATAATAGATATGGGAGTTGAAAATAATGTAGCCTGAGGGGAAAAGGCAAATAGCTGTATGCTCACACCTATCACTTCCCCTGACTCATGTTTTCCTGGGGCTAATTTCAGATAAAGGAGGAGTTTCCTGCCAGGCCAGAGACACTCGTTCACAGCTCCTGGGACCCCCTGACCCATGGGACTGAATTCCTGAGCACTAAAATGGACCATTTCATTAACATATGGAACAAGCCCCAAATTCCTAAGTGCCCAAGAAAACTAGCACGCGGTTCACTAGATCACCCCATGAAATGGCCTATAAAAGTCCTATAAAAATTTCTTTGTTTGCAGGCCCACTTTCCATCAGGAAACTGAGTTCCTGCATCACCTCCTCCCCGCCTCCCCTGTTCCTGAGTGAAGCTTCGTTCCTAAGTAAAGTGCTGAGCTGATTTGTAAAGTTTACTGCCATCCTGGTCTTCTGCACTAACAGGATCTACCTGGACTTGATCAAATGTATCTATGAGAAACTTACAGTAAGCCTCTCTTAAGGGTAAAACATTTTAAATATTCCCATTGAAGCCCAGGGGAAGCCCAAGGAGATTGAGGTCCAATTACTGATTCCTTATTTAGCATTTTAAAAAATTAGTGCTGTCTCCTGGGTTTCATTACCCCCCCCATGCCTTTTGTTTGATTCATCAGATTTTTTTTAATCCACACTTTCCTCAATGGGCTTGAAATTTCACATTCTATTTCATTTCTTTAGTAGTTCCCAATGAGTACCTGTCTTAAACTTACAATTGTCTTTGAGTCCAGGTTAGGCACAGTGGAACAATGCACACCTGTTATCCCAGCTGTTCCAGAGGCTGAGGTAGGAGTATGGCAAGTTGGAGGCCAGCCTCAGCAACTTACCAAATGATCAACCGGGATGAAAGGCATGGGCCACCGTGCCTGGCAACAAAACCATTTTTTATCTCAAGTATCTGTAATTGGCTTTTTATGTAAGTCCTTCTGTCATTTCAGGGATATGACACCTCATTTCTCTCTGAGGACATTAATTATACTACTAGAAGTCTCTCATTGCTGGGTGTGGTGGTACATGCCTGTCATCCCAGAGACTCTGGAGGATGAGACAGGAGGACTGCAAGTTGGAGGCAAACCTCAGCCACTTAGTGAGACCCTCAGTAACTCAGTGAGACCCTGCCTCTAAATAACAAATAAAAAAGGGCTGGGGAGGTGTTTCAGTGGGTAAGAATCCATGGATTCAATCTCTGGTACTAAAATAAATAAAATAAAATAAAAATCTCTGACTCAGTACTCAGCTAGGGTTATTTCCTTGGATGTCATTTTTCTGTCTTTTCTTGTGTCCTCTTTTCTAAAAATTGTGTGGTAGTCATATATTGTAAGAAAGAAAAACTATTGTGAAACCAATGGGAGATTGCTGATTTATTTTTACAAGCCTTGACAAATTACATCTAGGGGTATTTTTTATTAAAAGAAGAGAAAGAGTGACAAGAGGGATTTGGGAAGCAGACCAGTCACTCTGTTGGGATCCTGCCAGGAGCCCAGGACTTGGAGGCACCATAAAACAATACAGTGTAGAGGCACTTTTTGGTACAGCAGGGAGTGTGTGGCAGAAATGGGGTTGGGGTTTGAGGACTGATGAAAAATGGTCCTTAACAAAAGTGCAGGTGGGAGAAAAAGAGACTAGCAGGTTGGCATCACGGTGCAGCCTGTCATCCCAGCAGCTTGGGAGGCTGAGGCAGAAGGATCACATGTTGGAGGCCAGCCCCACCAATTTAGCAAGGCCCTAAGCAACTCAGCGAGATCATTTTGCTAAGTATGATATAAAAAGGGCTGGAGATGTGGCTCCATGGTTAAGCACCCCTGGGTTTAATCCCTGGTACCAAAAAAGAGTAAAAGAAAAAGGAAAGTCAGAGTGTCATGTGTGTGGAAAATGCTGGTTCCTGGAATGCATGGGTGCCAAAAGAGGTGAGCATGAAGACTAGGTCTGAACTCTCCCAGGGGCTGGGGACCATGTAGAGCTGTGGGACAGGAGCCTGCTGCCCCATGACAGCCCCATACCCAGAGGACAGGGGCAGCTCCTGGAGGATCCTCCAGGGCTGGGCTGCCTGGGAACCGAGGTCCAGCACCTCCCCATAGGCTGTAGAGGCTGTGCTGAAAGAGAAGGCTGGGGTCTGCCTGGCTTCTGGTGCCACGTGTTGCTGTGTCTCGCGGTCGCTGCCCGAAGCTCTAAGCGAGTCTGGTGTCACAGAATGTGCTGGTGATCCCTGGAAGTCCCTGTCCTGGCGGCGGATGCCTCTCCCTGCTCTCTGCTGTGCTCGTCCAGCCTGGCCTCTCCCTCCTCTTCGGCTTCTTCCTGCCGGTGGAGGAGGCTCTGTGTGAGCTGGGGCCTCCCGTCGCATGGGTTTCACATAAGCAATGGGTTTGGAGGGTCGGGTTGGGTGCACAAGATCATTGACTGGCCCAGGATCCTCACGGCGCTCCCCAGAGCAGCCTGGATTCTCTGGAGGCCCGTCAGCAGCTAGAGAGAAGCAGAGAGAGAGAAGAGAGTTGGGGGCTTGTCCAGAAAGGCTTTGGGGGTGAGAGAACAGGAAGGAGCTTTAGGGATGGACCAGGAGAGCCCCTTGCCAAGGGTCAGAAGCAGCAGCATCTGTGGCGGGTCCTTGAGGAGACCTGTCTGCCCTGATCCCATGTCCCATGCAGGATTTGGTATAAATTAGCATTTCATTAATTTATTTTTGGTACCAGGGATTGAATCCAATGGTGCTTAACCCCTGAGCCACATCCCCAGACCTTTTTATTTTTTATTTGGAGACAGGATCTCACTGAGTGGCTTAAGGTCTTACTAAGGCCTGAGGCTGAGGCTGGCCTCCAACTTGTGGTCCTCCTGCCTCAATCTCCTGGGCCGCTGGGATGACAAGTGTGCCCCACCATGCCCAGAAGAACTAGGTTTTCTTCATTAATGAAGAAAGCATGAATTGATAAAACTTAAGACTCAGAAATACAAAGAGCCCTTAAATCCAATAAGAAAAACAACCCAATAGAAGACAAGAGCAAGAAACAATCGCAGACAATCTTCAATAGGAGAACAGTGAAGGATCATATATGCCACCTAAGCCAGGCTCCGAGGCAATTCAAATTAAAGACTAGGACATTGCTATGTATCCGACAAACTGGCAAAGACTTAAAGGATAAGGGCAGTGAGTGTATGCAGGGGAATGTTCTAGAAGACAGTTTGGTAGTGGCTGTTGGACTTTAATACTTTCTAGAAAAATGCCAAGTGAGAGAATTTGCTTTATACTAGACCAAGACGTCGAGTGTGGCTACAAAAATGGAGACC
>PVHX01036539.1:0-10745 GCA_004024805.1 Geosciurus inauris
AAGAAGGAGAAGAAGACTGGAAAATAATCGACATACACCTTAAGACACAGACTAGTGTGGGACCTAAGCCAGCACTGAACTAAACACCGTGAAAAGTGAACTTCAGTCTGTGTTTTGATGGGTCACCTGCAGGAATAAAGCAGGTCCCCTACCAGGTCCCACTCTCAGGAGTCTGCAAAGGGTCAGATGTGCTTGCTTTCCCCTGTGAATGTGGAGATGGGGTCTGTAGCAGATTCCAGAAGGAGCTCAGAGGGGAAGACAAACGCTCCCTGGCGATGTGGGCTTTAGGCCCGTGGGAGCTGGCTGGACAGCACTCCAGCGGGGACGGAATGTCTGGCCTCAGTCACTTGCAGTCCTCCTTCAGACAGTGACTGAGGGCACAACAGTCACAGGTGGGGAAGAAACCTGATGGCCCCTGGAGAATGACTGGACCATGGGGTGAATAAAGTGGTGCCTTCTTTACCTATGCAGATCCCATGGGACATGAGCTGCACGGATGTAACCCAGACGCCTCCCCCGGCAAGGTGGGGGTATATTTGGAGAAAGGAGTGCGTTGTGCACTAGTGTCGTGTTCCACGAGCTCTCAAAGGCTCCGGGGCAAGTGCAGTGCATACCTGAGGAAGCAGCAGGCACTGCTGGTACCTGTGGCTGGCAGGCTCGTCCTTCAGGGAAGAAGGCCTGGCGGCAACAGTGCTGCTGAGCTGTCCAGCAGGTCCCGTGGCCAGGACACTGCCCTCGCTGTACAGCCCTCCACAGACACCTCGTGGTGTCCCGCTGGGAGAGCACACCAGCCAGCCGGCTGTTCCATGCCGTGTCTGCGGGACATAGTGGGGTCCTGGACACCCCAGGAGCCCCAAGGAAACCAGAGACTAATCAACTCTGTCACCAGGGCAAGAATTTTACTTCATGCACAGATGTTTTTAAAACCAGTGTCCATTGCTTTTAAGGTTTTTCTTTGGCAGTTAAAACTGTAACTAGGTTTTTTTGATGTCTTGGTTTTCATGAGTAACCCAAAACGAACAGCTAAAAGTAAGATTCTCCAGAAATTTCAGAGGGACTCACAATAAAACTAGAGGGTAGGTGTGGTGTGCTATCCTTCTCTTTGAGAGGACCTCCCTTGACAGTGTCCCTGTTGCCCTTTTTCATATCTTTATTTATTTATTTATTTGTTTATTTATTTATTGGTCCTGGGGATTGAATTCAGGGGCACTTGCCCACTGAGCCACATCCCCAGCCTGTTGTTTATTGCCTTTTGGGACAAGGTCTTGCTGAGTTGCTTAGGGCCTTGCCATGTTGCTGAGGCTTGCTCTAAACTGGTGGTCCTCCTGCCTCATCCTCCTGAGCTGCTGGGATCACAAGTGTGTGCCACTGTACCTGGCTTTCCTACCCCATTTAATAAACTGCTGTTGGTTTAGTAAGTGCCACATCTTGCCTGGAGTCCTCTCAAGGAAGAATACGCTGGAGTCAGGGCTGAGGGCCTCTAAAACTGCCTCGCTCTGGCTCCACAGGTGGTTCTCCCAAAGCACAGCCGCCCCTGATTCTGTCTTGCACTTTAATGAGGAGGAAACTGGCTGAGGCAGGTCACATGGCCAATTAATGACAGCTCGAGCCAGACTACTTCAGGACTCCTGTCCCATGTCCTGTCCCCTGCCTGGCCATCTCTGGCGAGATTAACCAAATGTTCGCAGGGACAGCCACTCCCATCTGCCAGCAGTGCAGCAGTAACAACCACAGCCATTGTCCCGGCTGCAGTCCCTTAGGCTTAACTCTTCTCCCTGCAGTTGCCCCTTTACCCCTTGCTGACACCTTCCCTTCCCCTTGGCTGAGTTTTTTTGGGTTTTTTAAATATTTTTTTAGTTGCTGATGGACACAGTGTCTTTATTTTATTGCTGTGTACGTGGTGCTGAGGATGGAACCCAGGGCCTCACGCATGGAGGCAGGCGCTCTACCGCTGAGCCCCAGCCCCAGCCCCTTGGCTGAGTTTTCATCAGCTTCCCTCCCCGTGGGACATCTGAATGCCGCATTTTCTCTCAACAAAGGTGGCAACAAGGGGGTCCATAACCCCTGGGGGACAGGCCAGAAAGAAAGGTGCTAAGGCTGGAGCTGCTGCTTCCGAAATGGCTTGCACAGCCTTTGCGTGTGGAAGAAAGAGGGTGTGAAGGCACCCTTCACCTCTGCCACCCCTCTGGATGGCTCTGACTTCCCCAGTCCCTGTGCCGCCAGCTGGGGACGCGGCACGGGGAGCACCCCTGGGTCTGTACATTTGATGCCTATGAGGAGCAGCAGTGGCTAGTCGGGTCCATCAAAATTGTCACCTACCTCACGCAGCATGGCCAGCATCTCGGAGCAGCTCCTGTGCTAGGGAGGGGGCGCATGCAGTCACTCTGGGCACAGGGGCTGTAGGACCCGACCTCAGTCCACGGGCCTGGGGTGGCTGCTGGACGTGGGCTCCAGGAAGTGGTCTCAAGGGTCGCTGTCTCCCTCCTTGCCCCTCTCTCGGGTATCTCCTCCCATTACCTCACCTCAGAGAGCAAGATTTGTGTTTCAGCACTGGAATTACGTGTTTTTTATATTTTGGGGGGAGATAATCAGCATCTCAATTAAAAAAAAATAGGGAAGGGCCCAAGTTTGGTGGCATATCTCTAAGCCCAAGTGTTTGGGAGGCTGACAAGGAAGAAACTCGCATTTGAGGCCAGTCTCAACACCTTAGCAAGACCCTGCCTCAAAATTAAAAAATAAACAGGGCTGGTATTGTTGATTGTGGTCCCAGAATCTGGAATTGTGTTGTGGCTCTTGTATTGGACAGTTTTCAGATGAGTCATAAAATGTAGGTGAAGTACAGCAAATTTTGTAGAAAACAAACCAGTATCGAGTGGAAGGGAGACATCACTCTGACCGCTCCTTGACCCCCCGGCTTCCTGGGGTCTGTGAGGGTCTCCACAGTCCTGCCTGAGTCTTGACTGACAGGACGATTGCTTCAGAGTTTCATGTCCCTACCGCACATGGTGTTGTCCAGAGGTGCCCAGGCACAATCTGTGGGGGGAGGGGGTTTTACTATGACACAAACTTGTATTATGCAAAGATTAAAAATGATCCGCTAAAGATCTAATGCAATGCTTGGTCACCTTGTCCTGCACTGACCAGTTCTAATCGGAACTCATTCTTTTGACAGATTTTACAGTCATTGGGCTTTTCTTTGAATTATCCTGTTAACTTAAGTCTTGAACTCTTTGGTCATTATATAGGTGACAAAGTCCCCTTTCAAGATAGGGTGTTCTTATTTTTTTTTTTTTTTAAATATTTTTTTAGTTGTTGATGGACACAATTCTTTATTTTATTGCTTTGTATGTGGTGCTGAGGATCGAACCCAGGGCCTCACGCTTGGAGGCAAGCGCTCTACCGCTGAGCTACAATCCCAGCCCAGGGTGTTCTTATTGACAGAAGTCTGTGGACATGCATTCCTTGGCCCCGAGAGACTTGCTGTAGCCTAACAGGCCCGCTGCGCAAAAATGTGGCATCGTATCAAGTTTAGACAGCAGTGTCAGTGCCCTGGTATTTTAAAAGAAAGCATGTTGGGGGGACACACCACGGAGGTCCAGTTCACAGATGTTTCTCCTAAAGTTCCTCCTCCTCTCACTCAGGTCACAGAGGCCCACCCAGCTCCACCTCTTGATTTCTGTCTGACGTTAGGATTGCCTCACACTCTCAAGTTCCAATGGAAAAAATTTGATTACTGTTGCACTGAATACCAGGATGACCCCAGGTCACTTTGGCCCACACTGATTGGTTCTAACTGGACTTTGTTCTTACAGATTGTGTAGTTAGGAGGAATTAACCTGTCTCCTGGAGTTCTGGCATCTGGTCTGTGGAAGTGTCACCCCAGGTAACTTGTGTTCTTACTCTCAGGAAGGAGCCTTGTGGGCCCATGTTCCTTCCAGAGACAGCATGTTGCTGCTGAGGAACATGATGTGTCTGTCTGAAACCCGGCAGTACTGCAGGTAAATTACTCTTTAAAATATTTTTATTGGGCTGGTGTTGTGGCTCAATGGTAGAGCGCCTGCCTAACGTGTGAGGCCCTGGGTTCGATCCTCAGCACTGCATTAAAAAAAAAAAAGGTATAAAAAATTTACTTGGTCTTTTTAGTTATAAGTAACAATGCTTTTTGACATACTTACATGGGATTTAACTTCCCATTCTTGTGGTTGTACATGATGTGGAATTACACTGGTCCTTTATTCACATCAGAATATATGAAAGTCATATTGAAAAGTTATATGAAAGTTTGAGTCATTCTACTGTCTTTCCTATTCCCTTCCACCCACTCCCCCTTGTCCAATCCGGTGAACCTTCATCCTCCTCCCCGCAGCCCATTGTGAGTCAACATCCCCATATCAAAAAGAACACTTGGCCCTTGTGTTTTTCACACTGGATTATTTCATTTAGAATGATATCCTCCAATTCCATCTATTTACCAGCAAGTGCCATAATTTCATTCTTCTTTATGGCTGAGTAATATTCCATTCTGTATTTGTACCACATTTTCTTTATCCATTCATCTGGTGAATGGTGCCTATGTTAGTTCCATACCTTAGCTATTGTGAATTGAGCTGCTATAAATATTGATTTGTATGCATCACTGTGGTGATTTTAAGTCCTTTGGGTATATGTCAAGAATGGAAACTGGGTTGAGTTGTGGTTCCATTCCATGTTTTCTTAGGAATCTCCATGCTGCTTTCCAGAGTTGTTGCACCACTTTGCAGTTCCTCCAGCAATGTGAGGGTGGACCTTTTCCCGAAATCCTCATCAGCATGTATTGATACTAGTATTCTTGATGATTGCCATTCTGACTGGAGTCACATGAAATCTCAGTGTAAATTTCTTTGTTAGAGATAGCATATGGCCGGCATGGTTGTGTGTGCCTGTAATCCCGGTGGCTTAGGAGGCTAAAGCAGGAGGAGCACGAGTTTAAAGCTAGCCTCAGCAACTTAGGCCATTAACAAACTCAACCCTTTCTGCATGGAGGGCGCTGTGACACAGGACATAACCATAGCCTCCTGCATGGAGGGATCTGTGACATGGCACTGTCACCTGTGTACCCTCTGTGGGAGGCCTGGGTGGCTGGCAGGACTCCCCAGTTAGCTAGCAAGCACAACATGGGACTGGGAAGGTGAGTGGGTTTACTCCCTGCTGTGCGGATCCAAACACTGCAGCCCAGAGGGTGAGGTGACTTGAATTCTGACAGAGGCTGGACTACTCCAGGCTAAACTGGGAGACCCAGGGGCACCTCCTTCCCCTGGAACCCTGAGTGCGAGTGGCCTCCAGGCTGCTGGAAGGAGCCTCCCCGCATGCCCAGCAGCTCATCCCAGGCTTGGACGTTCCCAGGGGACACCAGGGACGCCAAGGCTTGAGGATCATTCGAGTGGTTCCACCGCAGCGACCTGCGGCCGCACAGCAGCAGTACTGGCCCCTTAGCTTTCCTCTGGACCCTGAGGGAGGACCGTGTTGGTGGACTGCAGAACTCCTGGGGAAGCGGAGGCCTTCTTGGGAGGCTGGCATGGGCGGTTTCATATGGAAAAAGCCGGGCGCGGTGGCTCAAGCCTGTAATCCCAGCACTTAGGGAGGCTGAGACAGGAGGATCCCGAGTTCAAAGCCAGCCTCAACGGTGAGGCGCTAAGCAACTCAGTGAGACCCTGTCTCTACGTAAAACACAAAACAGGGCTGGGGATGTGCTTAGGGGTCAAGTGCCCAAGTTCAATCCCCAGTACAAAAAAGAAAAGCGACAGCCCTGCAAACCGCCGTGGGGCAGCCGTCGAACCCCGAGGGGCCCCGGCCCAGGGACCAGACCCCGGGTGCGAGCTGCACGGCTGCGCTGCCCGGTGAGGGCCGCCCCGCCGGAGCCCAGCGCGTCCTCCCCGGCTGCTGGGTCCGCGAGGGCCGCCGCTCCGACAGCCGCCAGGGCGGGAGGCGCGGCTGGGATCCGGCCTGGGTCGAGGCGGAGCCCCCGGAGGCCGGGGTCCAGGGGACGCGGGGCAGGGCGACGGAGGCCCAGGCGGGAGGGCGGGGAGGCGGGCCAGCCAGGCGCTGCGCAGACACGGACAGGCCGGCGCAGCCCAGGTGGAGGGGCAGGAAGGTGCCCGCACTGTCCTGCCATCGTGGGCCTCAGCGAGCGAGGCGGGGAGCCGAGGAGGCCGCGGGCGAGGAGAGCCCAGCCCTCGGCGGGCCCGCGGGCGCTGCGCACACGGTACCGGAAGGACACGGTCTAAAAGCCTGGAGATGACAAGGTCGCGTGGGGCTTGCGGGAGAGGACACCAGCGCGTCTGCGGTCGCCCGGCCTCTCGGCGCCGTCCGTGCGGGATCGCTTCGCCGCGTCGTCTCCTCCGATGGTCCCCGCAGCGCGGAGGCTGTTCTGCCTGGATGGCGTTCATTCCTTCGCAGCCTCACACGCAGCGCTACGAACGCGTCAGCAAAACCGCACTCGAAGAAACGCACCAAGTGCGCGCTGCCCTCACAGGCCTAGCGGGGGCGCAGTGTGCACAGACGGCCAGTCACTGAGAGCGGCCAGGGCTGGGGGACCGGCAGAGCAAGCACCAGAGAGGTCTTGGGGCAAGATGCAGGCATCCTCGCGGGGGTCCCCCCTGCCTCCATTGGTACTGGGGATTCAACCCAGGGGCCCCAGATTGCTGAGCCAAATTGCCGGATTTTTTTTTTTTTTTGAGGATTTTTTTTTTTTTTTTTTGAGACGGGCTGGCTTAGTTGCTTAGGGCGCTAATAAGTTGCGAGGCTGGCCTTGAACTTGGAATCTTCCTCCCTCAGCTTGTGTGAGCTGCTGGGATCACAGGTCCGCTCCACCATGCCCAGCATCACTGGTAATTTGAATATACCTAAATTCCCTTGTGCAGCTATAAGAAAACACCTGAGCCTGGGTGATGTATAACAGCAGTATTCGATCTCCTTATGGTTCTGGAGGCCGAAACGTCCAAGCTCAAGGTGTGGGCAGGGCCGGTATTCACTGAGAGCTCTCTGCCTCTCGCAGGGCACCTCTTGCTGCCTTCCCCTGGGATGCGAGCACTGCCCTGGGGCAGAGGGGTGGTAGGGCACAGGGAAGGGGTCTGTGCCCCTGCCCTGATTTCCTAATCAGTTAGGGCGTTAATCCATTCATGAGACTCCACTTCCTGGAGGCCCCACTTTTAAAATTTCAAAACATGAATCTTAGAGGAAACTCAGCACAGCATGGGGAAAAGGTGAACTGGGAAGGACATCATGGGGTTACAGCTTAACCCCCGTGTGAGGGACGAACCCTCAGAAATGGACAGTGACCACGTGGAAGTCCAAGACAGGAGCCTGGAACCCACAAGAGCAGCACAGGTGGCGTTCCCATCAGAGTGGGCCGATGAGCCAGGGTGGGTCCTGGCCATGGAGTATCACTGGGCTAGGACATCAGGTCCTGCTCCTCGCTGCTCCAGGCTGAACCGCAAACACACTGTGCCACGGGAAAGAAGCCAGTCAGCAAAGACTGCCCGTGGCTGATGTCATTACAGCAGACCTGTAGAAACTGAGCCCATGACTGACTGCCCGGCCTGGAGGCAGGCGGGCAGACAGGGAGCGACGGGGGCTGAGAAGGTGCCTCCCGCTTCCTGCTGTTTGGAGTGACATACAAGAGGAGAAAGGTGAATTGAAGGAAGGACTTCTTTTTTTTAACATGAGCTGGGCATGGCGGCGCACACCTGTGGTCCCAGTGGCTCTGGAGGCTGAGGCAGGAAGATCATGAGTTCAAAGCCAGCCTCAGCAACTCGGTGGGGCCATGAGGAACTTAGCAAGACCCTGTCTCTAAATTAAAAAAATAAAAAATAAAAAGGATGGGGATGTGGTTCTGTGGTTAAGAGCCTCTGTATCCTATCCCTGGTATGAAAAAAAGGGGGGAGGGAGGATAGGGTGTCCTGATCTGGAGAGCTCGGTCTCTAGGTGACAGGCTGTGCTGAAGTCAGGAGGTATTTCTGGGCACCATCAGAAGCATCTGGTCTGTTAGGACCTCAGCTGGGTGCAGAGCGTGTGCTCAGTGTGTGAGAGCCCCTGAATTAACCCCCAGCACCCCTCAAATCTCAGGTCACCATCTCAGCTGGCCCTTGACTTCCATTTTCCAGGATTTCAATGGTGTAACGTGTCCCCACACGACCCCTGGGTGCTCACTTTCAGTCGGTGTTCAGCACCCTGTGAGATAGCACTTTGAGGGCCGGGGAGAGGCTCAGTGGTAAGTGCCCTTAGCACGCGCCAGGCCCTGGGCTCCATCCCTGGCACACAAACAGAGGACACTTGGCACTGCAGTGTGGGGCTGGCTGCGTTGCTGACTGCCCCGCTGCGGCTGCCCTGGGTGTTCTGAGTGTGTTCAGGGCAGGCTGGCGCAGGCTGTGGTGGTCAGTAGGTTAGAAGTGTGGCATGCAGGGGCTGAGGTTATGGCGCAGTGGTAGCGTGCTCGCCTAGCACGCGGGAGGCACTGGGTTCGATCCTCAGCACCACATAAAAAAAAAAAGTGTGACATGCATTTTGCACTCATGATGGATATTTGTTTACGGGGCTGAGGAGCACCCAGGGCCATGCCCAGGCTAGGCAAGCCTTCTCCCACTGAGCTTCAGCAGCAGCCCTTTTATGTTTGTTTTTTCTCTATTTATTTGCTTATACTCTGTTGCCACAACCTGTAGAGCTGAACCTTGAAAACCATCACCCTTGAAGGGCGTTGGAGTATTAAGAAGGACAACAAATACCTATATAGAGAAAGCTGGGACCGTGTGGGACCCATCCTCTGAGGGAGGAACAATGACCCAGAGGTAGCCCACCATGTTTATTATATAGGTTGTATCACCTAAAGGATTTTCTGTGAGAAAGTTTCTTCAAGCAGGCAGGCTGGAAGTTTGAATCACTGGCAAGCAATGATAATTATCCACATGCTGTGCTCTGTGGGACACTCAGCCCTGAAAAGGAACAAACTCTGGATGCAGGCTGCAACGGGGAGCAGCCTGGGTCCCACTCAGGGTGGAGGGACACAGGGGGCGTCTGCATGATTCTGTGGGCACACCGCGCTTGGCAAGGTAAGTCCACAGACTCGAACCCGGCTGCAGGGAAGGGCGCACATGGTGTGGCTGCTACAGGGAGGTGGAAACGTCTGGAAACAGTGATGGGGTGGAACTCTGTGAGTGCACCAAACACCACGAAATAGTTCACTTCAAAATGGCTGAGCGTGTGTTGTGTGAAAATTTTTTTTTTTTTTTGGTATCAGGGTTTGAAAACAGGTGCTTAACCACTGAACAACATTCCCCAGCCCTTTTTATTTTTCATTTTGATTCCGGGCCTCTCTAAGTTGCTTAGGGCCTCTCAAAGTTGATGCAGCTGGATTTGAACTTGTATCCTCCTGCCTCAGCCTCCTGAACCACTGGGATTACAGGCATAGCCACCACATCCAGCTGTTGAGTGAATTTAAATGCAATAAAAATACAATGGCATAATTCTTGGATGATGTAATAGAATTTAGTGGTAAAACAAATTTGATTATGGTTATAAACGCATAAAGTCAAACTATAAAACATTTAAAAGAAAATCTTTTCATGACCTAGGATTAGGCAAGAATTCTTAGGATAACAAAAGAATGTTCTTAAAAACAAAATTGAACTTCATCAAAATTAAAAACCTCTTTTCTGTGAAAGAAACAATTAAGAAAAGAGATGAAGCTGGGCGCAGTGTGCACACCTATAATCCCAGCAGCTCTGGAGGCTGAGGCAGGAGGATCACAAGCTCAAAGCCAGCCTCAGCAATTTAGCGAGGCCCTAAGAAACTCAGTGAGACTCTGTCTCTAAATAAAACACAAAATAGGGCTAGGAGTGTGGTTCAGTGGTCAAGTACCCCTGAGTTCAATCCCTGGTACCAAAAAAAAGGAAAGAAGGAAAGAAAGAAACAAGACAAGCCACAGATGAGGAAAAACTGCTTTGGGCATCACATTTGGACTCGTATCCAACATATATAAAAATCCAAACTGGGCACAGTTGATACATCTGTAGTCCCAGGGACTGGGGAGGCTAAGGGAGGAGGATCACAAGTTCAAAGTCAGCCTCTGCAACTTAGACCTTATCCCAAAATAAAAATAAAAAGAGCTGGGGGTGTGGCTCAGTGGTAGAGCATCCCCGGGGTCAATCCCTAGTAGCAAAAAAAAAAACAATCAATGCAGTCACAGGAATCAAGAAGGACCCACTTAATGTATAGACAAAGTAGACATCTCACCAAGGAACGGGTGTAAATGCCTATTAAGCGCATGAAGGAGGCTCCACGTCGCTGGTCAGCTTGGAAGAGCAAACTGAAAACACCTTGAGACCACCACACGCTGACCCACATGGCTATAACTAAAGTAACTGTGGACATTGCCCAGCTGCCAAGGGTCTCTACTCTGAAAGTGCGTTTGGGAACTGGGGAGTGGCCACTGGGAGGCACCAGGCTCGGCGGACCTGCTCTGGCCAGAACCCGGTCTCTTCTCCGTGGCCCCTGGATGCTCTAGAGCAGCGGGGGCCAGCACGCGCTTTGGTCTCAGGCTATCAGGGTCAAGGGGAGTCGGTGTCCGCCCAGGCGCAGTGTGTTTGGGTATTTTCATTTCCTCGGAGCCCAGTTACCCACGCGGGTGAGCAGAGCTTCCCGGGGAGGGGCAGGAGGGACACTGGTGGGTGTTACTGTGGGGTCACGTCAGTGCCCAGAGAGCCGGGGCTCCT
>PVHX01036540.1:0-10749 GCA_004024805.1 Geosciurus inauris
AAAGTCACAAATCTAAATAAACATAAAATGAATGTATATAACTAAAACTTCAAGCATGCGTGTAAGATTATATTATTTATTCTTCTGAAGTAGTGACAAACTATACAAAAACTTTCACATGCTCTATACATACACAGACATATAGACATATCCTTCGACAAATCAGTCTAGTTTTTATATATGAACCAATTATTTTTTCCTTTAATATTTAAATCTTTCACTCATTATATTGACTTCTTTTAACTCTGAGATAGACTGTTTCATTCCTTCACATGAAGTTCATAACCTATGTGACTCCGTAAAACAGGAAGTGGTACAGTGTGCTAAGGAATTGATCCTGTTAGTCCTTGGGGGCAGGGAGCCACCTGGCCTTTCAGGTCCTTAAGACAGAACCTAGTCTTGAGCAATTGCACCTGGTTACCCTTATGGGACATATAGAGTGCTGAGAAGATATATTCTGTATAATTACCCTGTTCATGTCTAAAAATCAACTGTCACATTTTATTCTGGCTCTTTTGTGTAGGTTTAAATAATGCCAAATCCTGAATGCTGCCTTCTATCTATGCTTTGTTTTCTAAACTCTTTAACTTGTGTCAGCTATCCTCTGAACTGTCTCCTAATTTGTCATGAGTTTCTTAAGCCTTGAAGCCCCTCTGATGAGCATGGCTGACACTCTTGTTTGATCTCTTCTGGCCAGGTAAGAAGCCTCCAACTCAGGCAAAATCCTTTCAATCAGGCAGAAGCAGGCACCTGCCATGAGGATAATATCTGCCAAGAGCTGCCACTTCCCCCATCTCTGACATGCAGGCTCCTTCAAGTTTTTATTTAACAAATTTGTACTGTTGGAGACCAAGAGACATAGACATCTGTAAGTCATAGGCTCTGCCCTTAAGTAGCTCATGTTAATACTTTAGAGATAAGTCCTACCCAGTTTAAGAGCTGTACAAATGCAGAGGAGAGGTCCAGTACCCCTCAGCATTTGTTAATTTCCAAAAAATCTGTGGAGTAGATCAGAGACTGTGGGTCTTAACTCCTGAAACATATTATCTTTGCTGTACCAAGGCTTTCCTATCTCCCCAAATTTCTGATACAAATTAACAATCCTTTGAGAAAATGATATCATGGACTAGATATCCTTACACACAGTGGGCCTAGAGTTAAAACTTACAAGAACTTTTAGTGAAAGGCTCTAACCAAAATACTAATAATATTCATTTTCACAACCTGATAGAAATTCCTTCAGAACTTAGAGGAACAATAGACCAGGTACAACTTTATTTATTTCCACCAATCATAAATTCCACTGATAATGAGTGCCAGGGCCTTCATAGCACTGATTACTTTTTAGGCTGACATCAACTATATATAATACATTTGTTTTCCAACTTAGAAAGCATTGTACCTCCAATGATCTCAGTGGAATTTCACAACCACCCTATGAAGTAAGCAGGGTAGGTATTATGACCACTTTCTCAATGAATGAAACCAAAGCTCAGATAGGTAGTGGCTTTTCTAGTTCACACAGTGTAAGCGCAGAAAGATCAAAGAGGCAGCAAACTATGCAAGTCATTTTAGGCTTTATTCAGGAACAAGATTCATCTACAAAGATGGACCCACTTTCCTGGTGGAAAATGAGCCACTGAACAAAGAAAGGGACTGGGTTTTTATAGGTTATTTCAAGAGGTGGTCTAGTGGAAACGTGCCGGTTCTCTCAAGCACTTAGGAATTTGGGGCTTGTTCCATCAATCAAAGAAAGGGCCAGATTTAGTGCTCAGGAATTCGGACCTATGGGTCAGGGGGTGCTGCCAGCTGCAGACAAGTGTCTCTGGCCTGGAGGAGCACTCTTCCCTTATCTGCAATTAGTATCAGGGAAACATTTGTCAGGGGAGGAATGAATGATAGCATAGGGCTATTTGCCTCTTCCCTCAAGGTACATTGTTTTCAATTCCGATTATCTATTACATAGTAGTAAGCAGCAGAGGCCCAATAAATTCCTTACATTCTCAATGCATCTATTTCATTTGTTTATTTATTTTGGTACTTGGGGATTGAACTCAGGAGTATTCGATCACTGAGCCACATCCCAGCCCTATTTTGTATTTTATTTAGAGACAGGGTCTCACCAAGTTGCTTAGCACCTAACCGTTGATGAGGCTGGCTTTGAACTCATTATTCTCTTGTCTCAGCCTCCCAAAGTACTGAGATTACGGATGTGCGCCACTGTTCCCAGCTTCAATGCATCTATTTTAGACAATGTTAATTACTAGTTTCTAAAAATAAATTATGCTCTGGAAGTAAAATTAAAGCAATTACTTGGCTAAGAATGTGTACTTTTTCCATTAATGGTGGTAAATTTGGGAAAAAAGAAACACTATATTTGGTGCCCTATCACCTCTCAGGTAACTTTTCCTTTCCACTCCTAGCACCAGTGTCTTTATAGTTGTTTTATATTCCCCTCTGAAATCCTGCTTTGAAGAATCGTATTACATATCACTCCTAGTAAGGCACAAAAAATAATAAAAGTTAAAAATTTCATTCCTCCCAGGACTACATTTCACACAATTTATACCTATCTGACTAGTCAGACTTCTGTCCTCTCTCACCAGGACATTTCAAGGAGTCACTGGAAGGTTGTGAAGGTGGCATCTGGTACAGTGAGATCTACCTCTTGCCATTCCATGACATTTCCCCAGTTGGCCTGTCACCACATAGAAGTCTACTTCCTAAATTCTCACTTTCTTTGTTTCTATTTTCTCAAAAAATGAATATTTACCCAAAGTTTCATTAAAGTAATATACTATAATGTGAGGATTCTCAGTGTGGGTAAGTTTTAGATAAGGATTCTCATGTGTTCTCAGTTTTCTAGAAATTTTCGTTAATGCTCTCTCAATCTCTTTCTGATCACTGTCCCTGAGATAAGCCACTCAGAGGCAGCTATTTTAGGGGTCCTCCCAAAGCCTGAATGGGAACAGATTCTGAGGCAAAATCCTTTAAAACCTCTTTGAAAAATAGCTATTGGAAGCCCTTCACACAACACACATTTATTTCTCTATGTAGTAGTATTTCTCATACTCTTGAAATATCACATTGCTTCTGCCTTCAGGCAAGTCATAGTTTAGGAAGTGAGACCTGAAAACAGCTGTAATACAAAATGATGCAAACTATGTAAAAAGTAGGAATCATGCACAGTGGGAACTTAGATAAAGAAGCAAGCAATTCTGCTGAGAGGGAGAGGACAGAGGTGTCAGGGAATACTCTCTAAAGTGGATCTTATGAAATACTAACCTTGTCCTCATCCTCCTTCTTCTGTTCTTAGTAGACTATTTTTTAGAGCAGTTTTAAGTTCAAAAAAAAGTAAGTAGAAAGAACTGAGATTTCCTATATTCTTCCTTTGCACAACCTCCCCCACTATCAACATCCCAAACCAGAGAGGTACATTTGTAACAGTGAATGGATCTACACTGACCCATCATTTTCACCCAAAGTTCATAATTTACAGTTAGTGGTCACTCTTGGTGTTGCACATTCTGTATGTTTTGACAAATGTACAATGTCATGTATCCACTATTTTAGCATTGTGCAGAAAAAATCAACTGCCCTGAAAATTGTGTTCCCCCATTCATTCCTCTTTCCCCACTAATCCCTGAAAACTGCTTGTTTTTTTTTTTTTTTAAACTGGTTCCACAGTCTTGTCCTTTCCAGAATATCATATAGTTTGAATGAAATAGTCTTTTCCAATTAGCTTCTTTCAATTACTGACATGCATGTAAGGTTGCTCTATATGTTTGGAACATTTGATAGGTCATTTCTTATTAGTATTGGATAAAATTCTATTGTTTTTCTTCTGAAGATGATAGAAAACTAGATGAATTCTGGCTTAAGCAACATTTTTGTAAGAATCATATGCCATGGACATGCCTGGACATGCCTGGACATGCCAGGGACTCATTGGGTTGCTGGCCATAAGGAACAGCAGCCATTGACTTGCTTAGTCATCCCTGCTTTCAGTTGATGGAGGCTGTAAGGGGTACCTAACCATAGGCCTACAATGATAGGGAGCTCAACCCATGCAATTGATAAGGAGCTGTAAGGGGCATCTAACCACAAGCCTACCAGTTACAATTGATAGGGAGATCAGCCCATACACATGTGCAAAGAAAGGCCCAGTAGCAATTATACTATCTCACTGGACATAACCAATGGACATTGTCTTTTACTGGGTGTAACCAATCATCAGCCCACACCACCAAGTTGGAATTGCTTTTAAACTGCTTGTCCTGCCACATTATTGGGCTTGCTCCAAGGACATCAGTGAGACCAGTCACCTTGCTGTCTGTCCCTGGATCAGCTCCACCATTCCCTGACATCCAGCTGTTGGCTGAAGAGAACCACCAGACAAGGACAACCTCTGCTTTTTGGCTAAGAGAAGTCACCTGGCATCTGAACTACTTTGGGGCTCATGGTTGCCCTAGGATTGTGTGAATTAATTGTAATGTTTAGTTGCCCTAGGATTATGTGAATTGCAGGTAGTGTTTAGTTGCCCTAGGATAGTGTTATAGGTAAGTTAAACACTTACCTATAGTGTTTAATTAGTGTGCATTAAATGCTAGTTGGGGTGCTCCAGCACACCCAACATTTTTTGCATTAATTAATTATATTTGATGATTGTTGTGATTGAACATACACTTGCATTTAAAGACAATCTGCCTCCAAGTAATTATTAATTATGTGTGCTGCTCGTGACGATTTTAAATTCACAAGGTTATATTTATCCACAATACAGGAGTGGATGAAGCTTCTCCCTCATCATTCCTTGGTTCTGCTTCCTCAGTGTTCACTTTTTCTCAGACCATGTTTTGCATGGTTCAATATCACTTCCAGCCAGGAAAAGTAAGAATTATTGTCCCAATATTTCCAACTGAAGTCCCAAAGAAATTGCCAATAGGTAACCAGAAAATACTGTTGATTTAACTCAGTCTGCTCAGTGTGATCCATGGACCACTGCCTGTTCACATACTTTTGTTACCTTACTTGTCAAAATAAGCATAGAAATTGAGAGGGGTAAGAAAATTTTCACACCAGTTTTCAGACCCATCAACAATGTATGAATGTACCCTTTTCCCCACATCCACACCAACATTTATTACTTATATTCTTGATAATTGCCATTCTAATTGCAGTGAGATGAAATCTCAGTGAAGTTTAATTTGAATTTCTCTAATTTCTAGGGATATTGAACATTTTTCATATATATTTTTTACTGTATTTCTTCTTTTGAGAAATGTCTGTTTAGTTCCTTTGCCCATTTATTGATTGGGATATGGGTGCAAACACTCTGGAAAGCAGTATGGAGATGTCCTCAAAACATTAGGAATGGAACCACCATTGGACCCAGTTATCGCAATCCTCAGTATATACTCAGAAGATTAAAAATCAGCATACTACAGTGATGCAGCCACATCAATGTTTATAGCAGCTCAATTCACAATAGCTAAGCTATGGAGTGAACATAGGTGCCCTTCAACAGATGAATGGATAAAGAAAATATATATATACACAATGGCTGAGCCAGAGTCCCTGTCGACCAGGGGGAGCACAGGCCAAGGCCCAGGACCACCTTCAGGGTCCTTGACAGGAGCCCAGCCAAGGTCAGGCCCAAGTTGCTAGCTACCAATCACAGGGGAACTCAGACCCAGGCGAAGGACTCTGGGGACCCTAGCGACTGAGGCCTGTGACCAGCCCCAGTTCAGCACCAGAGCCCCTGCAGATCCGAGGGAGCCCAGGCCCAAGGCTAGACTTACCACCTGGAATACATGAGGGAATCCAGGACAAGATCAGGCCTAGGAATACCCTCACAGGTCTGTGAGAGAGCCCAGGTCCAGGACCACCCCTGCACATAGTGAGGATCCACACTGTGGCTTCCTTCCTGTATCAATCTTGTATACTGCAGCCATCCCCATAGTTCTTCACATGTATTAGCCTCTACATTGGGTCAACAGATAGGGTCTGGAGGCAACAGCCCACCAAAGTCCTGCATCTCTGATCAATCAGCCCAAAGCCATTGTAAGTCCCATCCTTATAGTCCCATCTCTAAAAGTGTTTGCATCCATCTTGGGCCATCCCAATGCCATCTTGAGTTACTTCCACTACCACTGCCACCATCTTTAGTGACAGTAGTGTCCACCTGGCGATACCTGCTCAGGACTGGAAGGGATCTCCAATGTGAGATACAGGTAATCTGTAGTGTCACTACAAGATTATAGGATAGAAACTGCAATACCTCAGATTGGCATTGCAAGAAAGGAAGATACATAATCAACATGAAAAAACAAAGGAAGAAAGTGCCCCAAATAAACCAAGATACTACAATAATAGAATCCATTGACAGCACAGTTGATGAAATGTCAGAAAAAGAATTCAGAATGTACATAATTAAAATGATCTGTGAATTAAAGAAGACTTAAGTGAGCAAACACAGGCAAAAATTGATCACTCCAACAAAGAGATAAGAGAGCAAATAAAGACAACCATCGATCACACAAACAAAGAGATAAGGGAGCAAATACAGGTAGCAAAAGATTAAGAAAGAGCTAGAGATTGTGAAAAAAAATCAGAAATTCTTGAAATGCAGGAAACAATAAACAAAATAAAAAACTCAATAGAAGGCATCACCAGCAGACTAGATCACTTGGAAGACAGAACTTCGGATAATGAAGACAAAATATACAATCTTGAAAATAACTTGACCACACAGTGAATATGGTAAGAAACCATGAACAGAACATACAAGAATTATGAGGTAGCATCAAAAGACCAAATCTAAGATTTTCTGGGATAGAAGAAGGCACAGAATTTCAAACCAAAAGAATGCGCAATCGCTTCAATGAAATATCAGAAAATTTCCCAAACATGAAAAACGAATTGGAAAATCAAATACAAGAGGCTTATAGGACACCAAATGTACAAAATTCCAACAGATCTGCATCAAGGCACATTATAATGAAAATGCTCAGCATACAGAATGAGGATAGAATTTTAAAGGCCGCAAGAGAGAGGAATCAGATTACATATAGGGGGAGGCCAATTCGGATCTCAGCATATTTTTCAAGCCAGACCCTAAAAGCCAGGAGATCATGGAACAACATATACCAAGCTCTGAAGGAAAATGGATGTCAACCAAGGATCTTTTTTTTTTTTTTTAAATAGTTTTTTAGTTGTAGATGGACACAAGGTCTTTATTTTATTGCTTTGTATGTGGTGCTGAGAATTAAACCCAGGGCATCACACAAGCAAGGCAAGCACTCCACCACTGAGCTACAATCCCAACCCCAACCAAGGATCTTATTTCCAGCAAAATTGAGCTTCAGATTTGATGATGAAATAACTTCCCACGATAAACAAAAGTTAAAAGAACCTACAGCAAGAAAGTCTGCACAACATAGCATTCTTGGCAAAATATTCCATGAAGAGGAAATGATAACCAACAATGAAAATATACAAAGAGAGGGACTACATAAAGGAAAGGCCAATCAAAGGAGAAACCAAGTCAAAATGACTGGGATTACAAATCATATTAAAATAATAACTGTGAATGTCAATGGCCTAAACTCATCAATTAAAAGACATAAACTGACAGACTGGATGAAAAAAAAAAAAGACCCAAGAATATGATGCCTTCAAGAGACTCATTGCACAGGAACCACAGACTGAAAGTGAAAGGGTGGGGAAAAATGTATCACTCACATGAACTGCGTAAACAAGCAGGAGTTTCCATCCTCGCATGAGATAAAGTGGACTTCAAACCAAAGTTATTGAAAAGGGATAAAGAAGGACATTTCACACTTCTTAAGGGAATCATACATCAACAAGACATAACAATCATAAATATCTATGCCCCAAACAATGGGGCATCTACATATATCAAACAAATCCTTCTCAAATACAAGAATCAAATAGACCATAACACAATAATACTTGGTGACTTTAACACAGTTCTCTTATCACTGGATACATCTTCCAAACAAAAATTAAACAAAGAAACCATAGAACAATAAAATAAATATTTTATTGTTCTAATAAAACAATCAATAATTTAGACTTAACAGACACACATAGAGTATTCCATCCATTGACAAGCAAATACTCTTTTTCTCAGTAGCACATGGATCCTTCTCCAAAATAGATCATATGTTATGTCACAAAGCAAGTCTTAGCAAATACAAAATAATAGAGATACTACCCTGCATCCTATCTGACCACAATGGAATAAAATTAGAAATCAATGACAGATTAAAAATAGAAACTAGTCCAACACCTGGAGACTCAACAATAAACTATTGAATGACATATGGATAACAGAAGACATGAGGGAAGAGATAAAAAAAAATTCTTAGAGGTAAATGAAAACTCCAATACCTCATATCAAAATCTCTGGGACCCCATGAAAGCAGTGCTAAGGGGAAAGTTTATTGCATTAAGCTCATTTATTAAAAGAAGAAATAGTCAACAAATAAATGACTTGACACTACATTCAAAGCCCTAGAAAAAGAGGAACAAACCAACACCAAAAGAAGTAGAAGCCAGGAAATAATTAAAATAGGGCTGAAGTCAACAAATTTGAAACAAAAAAATTCAAAAGATTGACAAAACAAAAAGCTGTTTCTTTGAATAAATAAAATTGACAAACCCTTAGCTACCCTAATAAAAAGAGAGAGAAAACCCAAATTACTAAAATTTGTGATGAAAAAGGAAATATCAAGACAGACAGAAATACAGAAGATAATTAGAAACTATTTTGAAAATTTATATTGCAGTAAAATAGAAAACCCTGAAGTCACCAACAAATTTCTAGAGGCATATGACCTACCCAAGCTGAACCAGGAGGTCACACACAACTTAAACACATCAATTTCAAGCAAGGAAATAGTAGATGCCAGCAAAAGCCTACCAACCAAGAAAAGCCCAGGATCAGATGGATTCTCAGCCAAGTTCTATAAGATCTACAAAAAAGAATTAATAAACAGGTAAAACTATTTCAAACTATTTCACAAAATAGAAAAGGAGAGAACCCTGCCAAACTCATTCTATGAGGCGAGTATCACCCTGATACCAAAACCAGACAGAGACACATCAAAGAAAGAAAATTTCAGACCAATATCCCTGATGAACATAGATGTAAAAATTCTCAATAAAATTTTGGCAAACTGCATACAAAAATATATTAAAAAAACAGTGCACCATGATCAAGTGTGGTTCATTCCAGGGATGCAAGGTTGGTTTAACATACGGAAATCAGTTAACGTAATCCATCACATCAATAGACTTAAAGATAAAAATTATATGATTTTATCAATTGATGCAGAGGAAGCATTTGACAAAATACAGCACTCTCATGTTCAAAACACTAGACAAACTTGGGATAGTAGGAACATACCTCAACTTTGTAAAAGCTATCTATGCTAAACTTAATGCCAACATCGTCCTAAATGGACAACAATTGGAAACATTCCCTCTAAAAACAGGAAAAAGACAGGGATGCCCTCTTTCACCACTGCTATTCAACATAGTCCTTGAAACACTAGCCAGAGCAATTAGACAGACAAAAGAAATTAAAGGGATACAAATAGGAAAAGAAGAACTCAAACTATCATTATTTGCTGATGATATGGTTCTATACTTAGAGGATCCAAAAAATTCCACAAGAAAACTTCTAGAATTAATAAATGAATTCAGCAAAGTAGCAGGATATAAAATCAACACCCACAAATCAATTGCATTTCTATACATCAGTGATAAACCCTCTGAAAGAGAAATTAGGAAAACTATCCCATTCACAGTAGCCTCAAAAAAAATAAAATAAAATACTTGGGAATCAATTTAACAAAAGAAGTAAAAGACCTCTACAATGAAAACTACAGGACACTAAAGAAAGAAATTGAACCAGACTTTAGAATATGGAAAAATCTCCCATGCTCTTGGATAGGCAGAATCAATATTGTCAAAATGGTCATACTATCCAAAGAACTATATAGATTCAATGCGATTCCAATTAAAATCCCAACATCATTCCTTATAGAAATAGTAAAGGCAATCATGAAATTCATTTGGAAGAATAAGAGACCCAGAATAGCCAAAGCAATCCTTAGCAAGAAGAGTGAAGCTGGAGCCATCACAATACCAGACCTCAGATTATACTACAAAGCTATAGTAACAAAAATGGCATGGTACTGGCATCAAAATAGACATGTAGAGCAATGGTACAGAATAGAAGACACAGAGACAAACCCACTTAAATACAGTTATCTTATACTAGACAAAGGTGCCAAATATGTACATAGAGAAAAGACAGCCTCTTCAACAAATGGTGCTGGGAAAACTGGAAATCCATATGCACCAAAATGAAACTAAACCCCTATCTCTCACCATGCACAAAATTCAACTCAAAGTGGATCAAAGACCTGGGAATTAGACCAGAGACCCTATGCCTAATAGAAGAAAAAGTAGGCCCAAATCTTTATCATGTTGGCTTAGGACCTTACTTCCTTAACAAGACTCCTATAGCACAAGAAGTAAAATCAAGAATCAATAAATGAGATGGATTCAAACTAAAAAGCTTCTTCTCAGCAAAAGAAACAATCAATGAAGTGAACAGAGATCCTTCATTCTGGGAACAAATTTTTGCCACACACATATCTGATAGAGCACTAATCTCCAGGATATATAAAGAACTCAAAAAACTTAACACCAAAA
>PVHX01036541.1:0-10746 GCA_004024805.1 Geosciurus inauris
ATCTTACTCCACTCCTTTCTCTAATGGAAAAATCCCAAACCCAGGGGCCTTATTTCACATATCTTGTTTAATATTACTCTTCAAATTCCACCTCCCTTATAGCTGCTATGGAGGAGTGTTGAGAAATGACAGTAAGGAGAAAATACACTGTAGTCTCTCAATGAACAACCTCATTCACAAAGGGTAAAAGGATGGATTTAGGCCACATATGTCAGATTTCTTTTTCTAAATTTAACCATCAGATGAATCACCCTCCTTCCCAGAAAGAAGGACAACAGGAATAGAGGAAAGTAGAGTATTTTAGCTCCTTTCATAGGAAGGAAACATAAGAGGTAAAAGTATTCCTCCATTATTTGCTGTTACTGGACTTCTGAACACCACTTAACACTGTGACTATTTCTTTCATAAAAATGTCTCTATGGGTTTCCAAATGCTATATTTCCTTGGGTTTCCTCTAACTTTTTTTTACTCTTCCTTCTGAAAATCCCTCATGGGATCTGCTTCATTTACCCTTCCTTTTAAATTATTTTTTCAACATAAATTTTTTCTTGGTACCTCTTCTCTTCCTTCCATAGCTTCACTTATAATCTGTGGGCTATATTCCAGCCTAGAAACATCTCCAGAGAGTCATTAATCTATATTCAACTGTCTACTAATAAGTTTCATTGAATTATTCCTGGCTCCACCAAAACAACATAGCCCAAACTGAACTCTCCCTTCTCAAATCATCTTCTATTTTCAAGTACATCATCTCATTGTACTATTACCCTGATGCCTACTCTAGAAACATGAGTGCTGTCCTTAACAATGTTTTCTTTTTCACACTTTACTTCTAGTCCACCAATCCCTATCCCTTTTGCTATCTAAATTTATGTGTCAAATCTATTCACTTCTCTCCCTCTCCACTGGAACTACCCATATTCAGACTGTGATAATGTCTTCCCAGGATCAATGCAAACATTTCTACTATCATGTTACTTCTTATAATGTTCCCTTCCTTTCCCAAAACACCATTAACACTGTGGCCATAGTGATCTTTATGAACAACATTTAATATTGTCACTCTCATGTGTAAAATTTGTCCATAGAATCCAAAGACTATAAGTATAAATTCTATAAAGACCCACAAGGCATGGACCCAGCCAACATCTTCAATATCATTTCTAAATACCTTTCCCTTTCTGTCTGATCCACCCTATTCTTCTTGAGTTTTTCCAGCACAAATACTTTTCCTATGATCTCTCTTATGACTAGGGCATTTTCCTCTACCATACTGTATACAAAGACAATATATGCCCATGTATGTAAGGATTTTGAGTTTATCTAAAGTACCTTCATAACTAAGCAATTCTTTCATCATAGTCCTTGCCAGATTGTTACCTAATCTATTATCTGTATCTATACTAAATATCGATGCCTATAAGGTCTGTGAGAAGAAGAATCCTATCTCTTCATGCTTATATTCACAGTACTTAGAACAGCAACTGACTGTAAAAGGTATTCAATCAATATTATAGAATGCATAGTTTGAATTATGGAATACCTATCTTATCAGAGTGGTTTCACAAGGGAGTGGATTTTAAGTGAAATTTTGTGTTCTGAGTATCCAGATATTGATTTTAAAGTAAGTATTAAATAACCATGTTGATTAAATGGTATCAGATATATATATCACACACATGCATAAATTGAAGGTACACACACAAATCAAAGGTATTGATTTATATGTAAATCAATATATACAGGGGGGTCCTTTATTATTATGTAGTGCTGCTCTTATCTCTGAATTGTGTTCTTTCTGAACTTGATATTGCTACTTACACTTTCTTTTGATTAGCATTAACATTTTATATCTGTCACCATCCCTTTACTTTTAGTCAATATGTGTCTTCATATTTAAAGTGTTAAGTGATTTCTTGTAGACAACATATAATTGGGTCTTGGTTTTTTGTTTATTTTATCCACTCTGATAATGGGTCTCTTTCAATTGATGTACTTAGAGCACTGAAATTCAAATTGACTATAGATATGGTTGGATTAATATCTACCATATATGTTACTATTTTCTATTCATTGCCCTCATTCTTTATTTATATTTTAATCTTTTAGTCATTTTCTACCTCTTGTGGTTTTGAGTATTTTGCATGATTTTTCCCTCTTTTCTCCTAACATATAAATAATACATTTAAAAAATTTTGTGGTTGTCCTATTTAAAATGTTCAAATACATGTACAATTAATCCAAGTCCACTTTTAAATAATACTTAGCCATTTAACAGGTAGTGTTTTATTCAACTTTTTCACCCCAGTGAACAGAAAACCTGACAAGAATGATTTTAGAAAAGGAAAGGTTTATTTGGGTCTCACTATATCAGAGAGGTCTCAGTCCATAGACTGATGACTCCATTGCTGGGTTCCCATGGTGTGGTAGAACATCAGACTGTGGTAGAGGAAAGTGGTTCAGGACATGACTATCATGAAGCAGAGAGAGACTGTCCTCACCATGGACAAAATATATCCCCCAAAGGCACCCCCCCCCATGATCTACCTTCTCTGGCCACATCCTACCTGCCTACAGTTACCACCCAGTTAAGTCCTATCAGATGATTAATGCACTGATTAAGTTAAGGCTCTCATAACCCAATCCTTTCACATCTAAGCTTTCTTACATTGTCCCACACATGAGCTTTTGAGGGACAACCCATCTAAATCATAACATCAAAACAAGTAATGAAAGTACTGTATATACAAGCAAGACTTTCCTTGATTTTTCAAACTTATTTCTTCTATCAAGTGAAAAAAAATTAAGTGCATGAAGAATAATTTTAAAAATAAAATTACCTGTCAAAATTATCTGATAAAGAATTTTGAATATCCAGTACATTGTTTACCTCTGAAATTTACATATTTAATTTACTTATTTACATATTTAAGCTACTTCAAATAGTCAAAATTTCAGTAAATCAGTGTATAAATTGAAGTTAGAATTAACTCCTTCTAAAATTCTTGAGTAAAGATAATTTAATGATAAAATCTATAAATTCAAACATATCTGCTGTATTAAATTTCCCATAGTATGAAAAACATTGAATAATAGCTAATTAATTCTGTGGAGCAAGTTTTGTCTTATTTTTAAAAATCTGAATATAATAACACATAGGAAACCTATGGAACTAGCTCAATCCCTCTCACTCTTGAATATAAATGCAAAAGTCCAAATATAGCTCACTTATCTATCTACAGAGATCAGAATTTGTCCCTATGGTACCAACAAATTAGTCCAATGCTAAAAAGGTAGATATAGAAGAAATTCTGACAACCCACCATACCTGCTATAGATGGGTCTATAATCGTTTGAACTAATAATAGAAATAAGTGATTTGAGTTAAAAATTGATGTAAATATTTTAAAATTATGAGTGATTAAACAATTCATGAAATAATTTGCTCAATGTATTAATAAAGTGGGAAGTAAGGTCAAGGAAAAGTGAGCCCTCCCTGTTTACTAAATCTACTATCTACCTAAGTATACTGTAGATCTAGGGTTGATGTTTTATTTATATAGATGTGTATTGCTTCCAAATGTTGCCAATTAAAATTGGTTCTTTTAGCTATCATCCAATCTTCTCATTTCATAAATGAGAAAATCTCAATTTTCAATCCTTGCAAAAATTATTAGATGTTTATAGTAAACAGAAATACACATGTATTAAAAAAACTTACATTAGCAAAGTTTTAATGTTTTGACAATCACATCATAATTTATAGTTCACATAAAGTTATTTAAAATAATATTTCTTTTAAAATTATCACAAAGAATGCATCATATTTTATATGATACAAAACAAGTGGTAAGAAGACAGTTTTTGGAATAGAAATGGAATAGGGTACTTGGGGTCAACTGAACACACTAAAACAGGCCTGCGCTTCATTTAAAACCTTATGAAAGAAATCATGCCTTTTTGTCTTTTTTCTTTCTAGTCTTCTATAGATATATCAGCTTCTTTCTTTGATAATTTATTTTTTTTCCAAATTCAAATATTCACTTGACATACTCACACCTTGGTATTCAAAAGTATTGGTCAAATAAGATCCCTTGATTATTACAAAGTATGCTTAGTTACTACCATTTTATTCAGTAATTGTTCTATGTTCTCTAAGAAGAAAACATCAGTATTTCTCTATCTTAAAAGGAATATATCTATTTCCAAAGACGTAAAAGAAGTGTCCAGAAAACAGGTGCATTTTACAAAAACAATTTTTTCTTATCATTGCAATAGATATAGAAATATCCCCCCCATTACTCTTTTATTTTCAATTACATGTGAAACATCTTGAAAATTTTTACTGTTCCTAATTACCCTAAATAAAAACAAAACTGCAAGCATGATAGAAGCAAAAACAAGTCACTCTCAAAATAATTTTATATCCAATGAAACATCATTGCTAATATAAAGTATTTCTGATGTAATAATATTTTCAATTGAAAAATATGATTTTATCACAATACAATATGTGTGTCTATGTAATAGCATAAAAATACACTCATTTAAAATCTGAAAGTAACTTTTTTGGTTTGAATAAATCAATACAAAGAATATATTTCAGAATTTTCCATATAAAGTGGGGAAAAAGCCAAATTCAGTTAATGGGGCTTTATACATATATATAGGCCCATCTATTCACAAAGCAGAAAATCTTATAATCTGCTGGTTCACAGTAGCAGTATATGGAAAATGCTCAAACACTCTTGACAGCATTTTGTTAATTTGTAAAATGGACTCAAAGTTATTAATTCAGAATTGTCATGCAGATTAAATGAAACAAAGGAAATCATTCAGCAGAACTGTAACTATATGTTACCAATTATTATTACACATATTTCTAAAGGTAATTTAAAATGCTTAAGAATCATACTGTCCTTCTTTAGAAATATTTTCCCAAATAGATGCATTATTTTTCACTCCTATACTTTTTGCCCAATAAATCTGAGAACACATATTTTACTTATATTTATTATACTGTAATCCCTCATTTGATTATTATTATTATTGTTGTTGTTGTTGTTGTTGTTTTGTAATCAGGAATTGAACCTAGGGGATCTTAATCACAAGCCACATCCCTTTTTATTTTTTTTTATTTTGGGACAGGATCTAGCTAGTTAAGTTGCTTAGGGTCTTACTAAGTTGTTGAGGTTGGCTTTGAACTCACAATCCTCCTACTTTAGCCTCCTGAGCCACTGGGATTACAGGCATGTGCCACCACCTCATTTGTTTTTGTGGAAGGATTGTATAAAAATAAAACAGTAAAAAACCAACATAACAGTTATCACAGTAAAAATAATAAAGTGACAATAAAGTAATGTCTTCCAGTTATTTATGCTCTGTGAGTCCTCACAAAGCCATCTAAACAGAAAAAACAAACATTATTCATATCCTGTTACTCCCTGCATATGTACTTTGTTTAAAAACATATAATATGATACTAAGAACATAAAGATAAATTTCTATGGCAAGTTGGCAAGGTCAGGACACAAAATAAATTTTCTAGTTGAATCTGTGCCTGTTCATCAACTTCTTTCACCATTATACAATTCTGCTTATATCCTAGTATGGTTTTTATTTGTTGTTTTTAGATATACGTGATAGTAGAGCATATTTTGACATACATACATGGAGTATAGCTTCCCATTCTTGCAGTTGTACATGATGTGGAGTTATACTGGTTGTGTATTCATATATGAACATAGGAAAGTTATGTCTGATTCATTCTACTGTCTTCCTCATTCCCACCCCCCTTTTCCCCTTCATTCCCCCATTGAAAAAAATTAAAGATAAACATAAGTAGAAGAAAGGGATTTTTAAAAATTTATTCATGTTTTCTATTTGGAAGACATAATTAGAATGTTTAATATTAGAAAGATCATAATACACCATACAATTTGAAGATCCAATCACTATCAAAATTCTGTCTTTTTGTCAAAAATGGCCAATCTGATGCTAACATGTTTGTTAAATTACTAGGGACACTATAGTGAGGGAAAAAATCTTGCAAAAGAATAACAATGGTGGAGTAAGTACACTTGCCAAGGCAAAAATTATTACAAAGCTATGAAAATCAGAACAATGTGGTACTGACATAGGAAAAATATAACTGGGAGTCCAGAAACAAAGTCAGACATCTGTCTTCCACTACTGCCTCTTGGCCTTTTGGCTAAGATCAAATGTAGCATCTATTATCCATTTATTTTCAACAAGAGTGTCACAACAATCAATAAGGCAGATAATAGTCTCTTCAATAAGTGTTACTAGGACAACTGATATTCACAAGGGGAAGAATGAAGTTAGATTATCCTTTCATACCTGTTGGATAAGAGATATCCCTTGAAAGCTCATGATTAGATTATGAGATCTGTAACTTGATCAGTGGATTAATCCACTTAATGGATTAATGATTTGAGAAGACTGCTGTAGTGGGTGGTAACTGGGCAGGCTGGGTGTGGCTGGAAGAGGTGGATCACTGAAGGTGTTCCTTGGAGAATTATATCTTGTTCCCTGGCCCCCCCTCCTCCCCCTCCTCCTCCTCCTTCTTCTTCTTCGTTGCCATGAGTGGGTAATTTTGCTCTGCCATGCCCTTCTGCCATGATGCCCCACCTCACTCAGGCCCAGAGCAATGAAGACTCCCACACATGGACTATACCTCCAAAAATTCAGCCAAATTAAAGTGTTCCTCTTCTTAGTTGTTCTTGTCAAGTATTTTGGTCACAACAACAAAAACCTGACACCAAATTTAAAAAGTAACTGAAAATAGATCAAAGTTCCAAATGTAATACTGAAAAATGTAAAACCCTTAGAAGAAAAATAGGGATAAATCTTCATGACAATGGTTTTGGCAACATATTTGTAGATATGAGAATAAGAGCACAAGCATCAAAACAAAAAATGGGTAAAATGGACTTCATCAAAATCAAACAATTTTCTGCATCAAGATACCGAAAAGACAATTCATACAATGGAGGAAATATCTAAAAATCTTATATTGGATAATACCTAGCATTAAGAATATGTAAAAAACACTTACAATTCAACACAGAAAATATATCAACCAAAAATAATTAAAAATGGACAAAAGATTTCAGTAATCATTTTCCCAAAATGATATACAAACTGCCAAAAAGCACATGAAAAGATGCTTGACACTTTTTGCCTTTGGGAAAAAACATGCAATCAAACCACAGAGATACCACATCATGTGAATTAGGGTGGTTATAATAAGTTTTCTAAAAAAATCACAATGTTGGTGAGAATGTAGAGAAATTGTAACCTTTGCTGCTGATGTTAACATAAAATGGCTACAAAATTTGGCATTTTCTCAAAAAGTCAGTGATAGAATTACCATATGATCCAGAAATTCCCCTCCTAGATATATACCCAAGCAAATGGAAAACAGTTCAAATAAAAAGTTTTATATGAATGTTCATATCAGCATTATTCACAAGAGCCCCAAAGTAGAGATTACTGAACTGCTTAAGAGATAAACAAAGTGGAATATATTCATAACAGTATAATATTATTTAATCATAAGAAGAATGGAATGTTGGTGTGTATTATAGTGTGGCTCAACTTTGAAAATATTATTCTAAATCAGAGAATCCAGAACACAAAAGGAAATATCATTTTATGATTCTAGTTATTTGGAATGTTCATAAGAGACCAATTCATGAATAGGGAATACAGATTACTGGTGCAAGTAGCTGGAGGAAAGGATAAGGGGAATGAATGTGTAATGAGTATACATTATCCTTTTTGGGTGATGAAGATATTCTTGAATTGAATGGTGACGATGGTTATACAACATTTTAATTGTACTAAAAACTATTGAGTTTTACACTTTAAAATGTTTAAAATGATGAGTTTCATGTTATGTGAATTTTATCTCAGTAAGAAATATCCAAAAGGTTAAAGAACAAATTCATACATCTTGTGTATCCCTCATTTAGAAATACTATAAGGATAACAAATGTCAAATATGTTGACATTATTCAGTAAGGTATTGCACCAACAGTATTTATGATAAGAAGATATTGGATTAAAATTTGACATTTTCTGTACTTTACTAAGCCTTAGGACCTTCCAGGTATTCAGACAGGAAAAATTAAAAGGTGGCATCACTATGACTTACTGTTGTTGAGAATATCTAGAAATGGAAGGAGAAACAGAATAATATTACAGACAAGGTTAACTGTTAAAATGGCTGATATTTGAAATGTATATTTGAAATATAAATAATACATAGTCAACAGATACAAAATTAAAATGACTGTTACCTTTACTGGAGCCATTGATAGCATCCCTTTGCACTTTAAATCTCACTCTCCTTACAAAATTGATTCATCATCAATTTTTTAGGATTATCATATTAATAAAAGCTAAATGTATAGTTTCCCATCAAGAAATAGAGACCAAATAACTAATTTAATTTTTATATTGCAACAACTTTCTGTAAATCACTCACTCACTGTGTCTCTCTCTTATCAAATATTTTATTTTGACACAGGCCATGTAGTATATGTTAGGTAAAATTTGTTCATAGAATGGTTGCAGTTATATTGTATAACATCAACTTCAATATACAAGCCCTTAAAATAGGTTTAACTGTGTGCTAATTAGAGCCAGAGTGTGTTGACAAGATGCCAATATGGAACATCATGAATTGCTTAATTGCATTACAAAATAAAATGATGAGGTATATCAGCATTTTTGTTCAGTGGACATTTAAAAGCATTATGGAATGCCATGATATTAAAATTGGTTCTGTGTGAATATTTCAGTTTGATCAAAAACCAAATGTAGTTCCAATGATATAAAGTAAAAATCCCAAGATAAGATCTGTGGCAAACATCTGCTAAATCTCTTACTCATTCTAGAATACAACCACACAGAACCTTCAGAAAAATAACTGATTGTTATTTACAGTATATGAATGAGTGAACTTTTTAATATATGACTTTTGTATATTTACTGGAGTCCACATTTAAGAACTAAAACTATGATGTACTTTCATAGAAAAAGAGAGTAGCTTTTGTTATTTAAATATGTCTGTTTTACTTATTAGATACTTATGTGGGAATTAGTACAATGTATCCCAAAATATATACCACTTATTTTCCCAGGAAGGCCTAAATCAGAACTTCTAGGATTATTAACTGGTTATCTGCTCCTTAATAAATTTACCATTTTATTCTTGTACTCAATCTTCTTTAGTTTGGGCTCATGTTCATCTGGTCATACTAAAAACAGCAAGCATAGCATTTTGAAAGGTAAAGTGGAATTTCTGTAATGTTAAGTGGAGTGAGCAATTTTACCACTCTTAGCAATATCTGGCAATTGGGGCATTAGGAACTTTCTGTTCAAAGAACTACTGTTTTACAAAATAAAGTGTCAATTCTTACCTTAAACTATTTCAACATTTTTGATAGAATAATTGCAATCCTTATAAATGAAAATGCTGCTGCAGTTATGCTATTTTTTTTAGTGGAGAAGAGCTTTAAGCATATTTGGTAACATTTATATTTCATTTTATGTATCTGGATTTCTGAATGCAATGGTATTAATTTTGTAATTGTTAAAGTAAAAAAAGTATTCCATAAATGCTTGGGACATTGTGATGGCCTTTTAGTTATATTTTTAAATCTAATGTGGTATTGAAGTCTTAAATTTGCAGGTATTTAGTTCTTTCAAATGTGTCTAATGTTCAATTTCATTTAACCAGAAAGTAATATTTATTTACAAAGAAGTTTGTATTTTTATCAGAGGTGACAAATTATTTCTTTAAATTTCAGCATTAAAAATTTATCATTGGTGTCATAAAACTGGAGTGCACATGAACAATAGAAATAGGGTAATCTGACATTGTTACATTATGTTTACACTATTTTATTGCAGGAATGTGACTGTCATTCAATAGATGGATGATGTGATTAGTGTGAAACTCAGCACTAAATTCATAGAGGAGCCAAGGAGACAAAGTAAATGTGACAAGAGAAAGGAAAATCATCTCCAGTGGACCATAGGCATAGTAATGTGCCTTGATGTACAAGGCAATAATAGCCATGTGCCCTGGAAAATGAGGGTGTAAAAATAGAACAATTCCAGACTTATTATCTTTCTTATATTCATACTTATTTGCAATCAACAAGTAGAGTGTATTGAGAATTCTACTTGAACTTTGATTTCATGTGCCTGAATCATTAAGATGTATGAGCAATAACAAGTAACTGCATTAATACTAACATTTTTAAATAAATGAGAGTTTCTGCTGGTATAGAAGCATTATCAGTCAGGCATGGTGGCACACACCTATAATCCCAGCAACTCGTGAGGTTGAGGCAGGACGATCACAAGTTAAAGTTAGCCTCAGCAATTTAGAAGGCCCTAAGCAACTTAGCAAGAAACTGTCTCAGTATAAAAAATAAAAAGGGCTAAGGATGTGGCTATCTCAGTGATTAAGTGTCCCTGTGTTCAATCCCTGGTACCAAAAACAAAACAAAAAATCAAGAAACATTATCATCATTATTCATTAAGATTAAATGACCAATATTAAGTTTTGATAGTAATTATAACTTACATGTTAACTCTTTCCCCATGAACACAGGGTAGGATAAGTTAATAGTATAATTTGAATGTAGTCAGATACTGGAATGGGATGGTTTCTGACTCAGTTTTGTTTGAGGTCCCAAAGGCCCAAAA
>PVHX01036542.1:0-10745 GCA_004024805.1 Geosciurus inauris
TGTGATTTTAGTGTGTGTTCTAGAAGATTCCTTCAAATCAGTTATATGCTTGAGCCCATTCGGTACTCATTTGGTTCCTTGAATTTTCTAAGTTCTGCCTTTTTGAAATTATATTTTAAGTTCCCTAGAATGCTTTCTTATACTCTGATGGTTCCTCCTGCCAGTCAAATCCAATGTTGTCTTAAATATCTCTGATCATACTATTAGTTTAATATCGTGTCAACTTCTTGTCTCTTTTCTGAGTTAACACATTACATCCAGGGTTGATTATCCAAGTTCTTCCATTTCACGCTATTATTTTTCCTTACTTAGATGTCCTTGGAGGACATCTATTCAAATTTATCAATAAAGAGTGAGGTTTCTTAGCCCTTGTAGTGAGGTGAGATTCCTGTGTGGTTATATGACTCTGTTACATCTGTCCTGTTCTTCATTCTGATCTGTTTTGAGAGTGATTTTCCGTTGGGCCCACAGATCAACTATAGGCAAAGAAGAAGCTATAAATACATGTCTTTGAGAAAAGATAATATTAGGACTTTGTGTATTAAAGAAGGAAATGCTTTTGGATCCTGAATGAGTCCATCTTTATGTTTCAATTCTGCATTCTTTCTCTGGGCTAACTATCTGGTGGAATTCTAGGAGAAATAGTCCTAGCTATCAGGTATAAATATTTATATCGCACTTATTTATACAGCCTGCTGTAGTTGCAAAGTACTGTTGGAGCCATTCTTATCATGGATAGAGGGCTGTGTGCATGCTGAGGGAAGGTAGGAGATGGTTCATGTTGGAGCTAAGTTCAGAACTTTAAATAGCTGTATTGTTTATCTACAGCTGCAAAACCCTGTAAGCAAACATCGCAGATGTCCTTCAAGCAGTTTCCACTGATAGCAAAAATATACACGCATCTGCTCAGCCTGAGTATCCAAAGTGCTAGAGTTTACTATTATGCTATAATTAGATGAAATGTGCCTGCAGTAGGCGAAACCTAGGGAGGTCGTTACAAAAATCCAAAGTAGCAATATTTTCCGCAGCGGGCGAGTCCCTTTCCTCCAGGAGTAAACATGGTTCCAAGCAGAAGCCTGCGCGTCCCAGCTCCATGCAGAACTGTCTTGGTGGTATTGAGTGCAGTCTGCTATAAACAGAAGGGACCTCAATTATTATCTGAGGCTTTCTTGGGGAGTTTACCACTGTCAGTGTCTGTCTCTGAAGGCAAGGATATTTCAGAGACATCTGCTCAGACATACTGCTCAGGGTCCTCAAATTACATAGAAGGCCTGTCCCCAAGCTAAACCCTGAATGGTTTTGGGAATGATGTTACAAATGGTATTTCTATTCCCAGCTGACTCGCCCAATACAACTGAGGGCTAATCCTGTGTCTTTTAAAAATATCTCTGTATGTGCCAAGGGTATGCTCTCTGCTCATACCAAGGATTCACCATGGAGAGATGATCAGTTGTGGAATTCAATGATAATGATGTCTTCTTTAGATAAATAAACAGGAGTTACTGCTAACTGAGTGACCACATGGGTCTGCTGCTTAATGCTAAACAACATTCCAAGGCAGCATTGGGATCCCCAGTTGCAATGAGTGAACTGAGGTTCAGAAAGAGAGGCAGCTTCATCAGGCTCACAATCGAGGCAAAAAGCTGGCAAAGCATCTGAGGCTGGGTCAGCCAGACTAGCAGGACAGGACGCTCCATGTCATGTCACAGTACTGGCTTCAGCATAATATTCTGCAAATATCACCAACCCCAAGTCTTGAGGACAGAAATTACTTGGTTCGGAGAGGAAGAGGGGTCTGGAGAGGATCCCCTTTGTCTCTCCTTTATGTAATATGGACTTGAGCAAATGCTCTCCTGCCTTCAGGGCACTGGTATTTGAGGCCCGTCTGGGTTGCTGTGGGGACACCCCAAAGCTGGGCTTCATTTCTCATGGACCATCCTTTCCCCAACAGCTGCTCCCTGGTAGGTGTGACTGGTCCTTTCTTGTGTGGTTGCCTTTATGACAGCTGGCAGTACACCTCGCTGAAGGGGTAAACTTCAGGCAGCGTAAAGGAGACAGGAGCATGGGAAAAGAGGGAGACACCCTAAGGTATTCCGTGGGTGCTTTTCTCTCAACCACACATCTCCTTGACGTACTGCATTTATTCACTGCAGTGGCAAGATTGAAGGGGTTCAAGGCCCCACTCCTTAATTTGGGATAATGATCTGGGGACTGCCTGTGACAGCATAGAAGAATGGAGAGTTGTACCTTCCCATGCACAGACCAGCAAGACCAAGTTGGAGGTAGCGCTGATTTCTAACTAGTGAGATGTTTTTGTGAAGAGAGACCCTGCAGCCTCTAAATCTGGTCATGTTATGGTGGTCTGATTAGAGATAAATGTTCCTCCTTCAACCTCGTGGACCTCCTTGACCTGGAAGAACATGCCAGAGAACTCTGCTCCATCATCATTGTGCTCTATGATAAGGTACTTTTCTCTTTTCAGCAGCTGTGTTTGTGTTTTAGTAGGAACATCAGGCTGTAATAGGACAGCTTGCTTGTGCGACCATGAAATTTTGTCATAATGAAAGAGTTTGGGGTATTCAAAGTTGAAACATGAAAGCCACAAAATAAAACTACACGTTCACATAGAATGTGTTAAGCAAGAAATTATGTCATTCCACTTGTTAAGATGTGGGAAAGGCAAACTTTATTCAGGATCATCCTGATAGGCCCAGGGACCATCCCAATGGATAGCAGGACACTGAAGTGAGGTCCTGAAACGAGGGAGAGAGGCCAGGCTCAACTCTGAATACAGTGTGAGAAGGAGGGATTTAGAGCCAAGAAGCAGCATGGTGATCAGTGGATAGAAAATTACTATGATCTGGAGTAAAGGGCATTCTGGCTAAACAGACCTAATGGGATTCTTGGAGAAGACAGGCCAAGGTGATCAGACATCTCCTGGGGGATGGTGGAGGATGAGAAACCTGATCAGATATCTAGGTGATCAGATATCCAGGATGGAGCAGCAGCAGAAGGATGAGTTCTCACTAAATGGATTTGGCAGTGCTTTTTGCTCAAACTGGACTTCATAAGGAAGTGCACAGATGGGTTTTATGGAAGATTTAGAAGGCTGACAAAAGTTTGGCCAAGCAAAGAATCTTTGCCCGATGTTTATTCATGTGATTATTCAAGAATTAATCTTTTACCAATTACAACATATAGCAAATATTAAGTCCACTTACACCAGGTCTCCACTGAGTACCACACGCATAAAGTGGCCAAGGTCCTCAGCAACAGCAAAGCCCCTTGATGACCAGAGACCAGAGTCACCATGAGGTGAGCACATTAGCTCAGAAACTTCACCACCACACCAGTCACTGCCCACTCAGCCTGGTCACATTGTGCTGGCACTATGAATCCCAAAGGCTTTTGATTATTCTAACAAATGCCACTGTTTCCAATACTAGGTATTTGGTGAAGAAGATCTCAATTCAGCTTTAAAAAGGAACTATATTCTAAAATCAAAAGAAGAATTATATTGTAATGTAGTAAATGTTATTTTTTGGTTGACTTCGATGATTCAGAATTTGAAGAATTTTTTTGATTATTACAGATGCAAAAAGGAGCATCTAATGAATATTAGTGAATTTAATCTAGGCATACCTCAGGGTTTTGCCCTGAGTCCTTTCTGCCTTTCTCCTTGTACTCTTCTAAGCAGACACATCAGTTTTGGTGATTCCAAAACCATTCATATACTGAAGATACTGATATTTTTATGTTCAGTCCTGACTTGTCCACTGAACATCACACAGGAGACAACATTTGTACTTGAACGTCTTGTGGTTATCTCAGACCAGGCATATCTGAAACGGAAGTCCCGATCTCCCCTCTCCTTTCCATGTTCGCCCACCACCTCATTCCCTCACCCTGCCTGCCCCCTTCCCCACCAGCATCCCCTCACTTGCCCACCTCTGCCACCTTAGCCCTTATTTATCCCCTCTGTCATGCAACAACAAGTGCTGGCTCCCCAGATTCTGCTGGGTAAAACACGACATGTTTCAGGTAGACACAACGGCATGTAACAAAGCCCTATACCAGGAAAAGAAGGCCTGTGGTGTGTGGCAGAGAGTGAGGATGGGAAAGGAGATGATGCCAGATCACACAGGTGCCTGGAAGACCGCACCGTGAATGAAACTCAGAGGAAGTTGCAGAACCAGCCTTTTCTCTCTGGGAGGACCCAGCCTGGACTAAGCCGCCATGAGTCAGTGCAGATAATAAATCTCTGTTCACTTAAATTAGAATCTAAGTACAAAAAATTAACAAATGTGGAAAATGGAAAATATTCCTGATATGTTTCCCTGTTAAGTCACTCTGTTCGGTTATTACTGAGTGGGTATCTAATGTTCACTTTTGACGTGTGGGTTAAGAGATCATGGCCCAAACTCTAAGGCAAGAGTTCAGAATATAGTTCATGGAAGTGGCTTTAGGTTCATCTGTGTCACCTTAACTATATGGACATTTTCTAAGTTACCACCTCCTCCCTCAGACTTTGGAAGAAGTATGTGACCTCATCAACATTTGGAGATTCACTAAGGCATGTACAACTTTTATCTCATATAATATACAAAACACTTCATCTCATGACCAAATGTTTTATGTTTAAGTATTGGTTTATGATGTTCACTTATGTTGATTCATTTATGTTTAAGTATTGGTTTTCCAGATTCACAGTCACTGAATCTATGATGCAAACAACCAAAAGATTTGCAAGTGTAATCTACTCTTCTCCAAAGGAGCAGAAAACTTGAAGTAACAGCATAGAGACTAAGTCTCTAGCATTTGCTGGGCTTTGGAATAATTGGATGGTTTAGAACCCGCAGTTTTTGCCTTTCCATGTGTTAACTTGCCACATGGACTGAATTCATGTATTTTATTTGAAAGTTAGAAAAGAAATTAAAGAATGGATAACTGAGGGTTGTTCTACACAGCAGACAATAGAATAAGAAGATGGATGTTTTGAAATTGAGAAATATAAGGGGATTTTATTATTTTTTCAAAGAAAGGAATGACAGGAAATAAGAGTGATTCCATCCCTTAGTATCAAGAACACCAGAAAATATTACAGCAATCCACCTAGAACAAAGTGGGGAAAACTTCATTTCAAATTCCTGCGAAAAGTGTACAATCACAAACCTCCTGATAATTAGCTATCAGATTCCCAGGGATTTTGTAAGTAAACATCCATCAACTTTCTTGAATGTAGAAAGAATGGTGGCCAATTAATATATCTTTCCAGAATGACATGACTTCCATCTTTCTAGACCTTCATCAGCTGTTCCATTTTTATTTCCCTGTTGATTAGCTTTAGACAAGTTTGTAAAAACATTTAGCAAACTTCTTACTTAAAAAACTGACTCTCTCACTCTCGCTTTCCTTCCTTATTGCCATGTCCTGAACTGCTTTCCTTTGCCACACCTTTCCACCATGATATTCTGCCTCACCTTGGGCCCAGTAATGGAGACCATACTGTGGACTGAGAACTCTGAAATTGTGAGATGCAAATGAATTTTTTCCTCCTCTACATTGTTATTGTCAGGTCTTTTTTTTTTTTTAAAAGCTGATTTCTCTTTACAAAACTAAATATTGAAGTTTCCCATCTGTCAAGCCAGTGTAAAGATGGAGTGTTCCCTTTGCCCAAAAGGAAGGAAAAAGAAAAGTGTGAGACCAAGAGAAGAAAGTAAATAAGATATTATTGGCCATAAGTTCTTGTGTCCTTCCTTACCACAGTGGTTACATCTTGCATATTGCTCTCAAGATTATCAGTTATCAGTAATGCTCATCCACAGTAGTCTAACTCAAACTCTCCAGAAAAGTACCTCTTGTCCCTTCATCTTTCAAAGCTCTGTCATCTAGTCAAAAACATCCTTTGACTTTTCCATGATGGAAAAGCCCTGTCATCCACATCCCCTTGTATCCACCTAGTGCATCTGCATGAGCTGCACGTCTCTGGGTGGAGCACATATGTATTCTTCTTCCTTGTCCTGTTGCATCCAACCCGCACCTCTCCCCAAGAAGTGCAGCCCAGACAACTCTGCAGAAGCAGCAAAGTTTATTGAGGAAATAGGCACACAGGCCAATCGATTGGGGTCAGCTCTCCTTTCCTTCAGAGAGTGACCCCAAAGTGAGGGTTTCAGAGGTTATAGGGTGGGCTAGCTACATGACTCAGGAAAACATGATTTGGCAGATATTCAATCTATAGTTATTTACAGTTCAACCGTGACAGCGCCTCCTATGTCTCCTTTCAGTTCCTAGAAGAACAGGGGGTCTGGCAGCCTGTGATTTTGCACCCCCATCCATGAGAAGCAAGCATAGCAAAGTGCTAATCACAAAAGCACAAAGAGCAGGTTAGCAGATACATGCAGGCCTGAGCCAGAGTGACTCCATTTTGAGTTAGTATTTTACAGTCCATCTGCTCTCAGCCTCCTCTTGTCTTCCTCCTCATTGTGACCATCCTTTGCTTTGATATTTGGAGCATGACAACACCTTCAAATCATTCTAAATTCATTCTTCAACAATTATTCCTTCCTTTAATCATATCAGCTAATTCATTCCATATATCCAAGAAATACATGAGCACTTTTTAAAATACAAGAAACTATTTGCAAGAAAATGAATGGAATGGGGGACCATGATTTTGATCAAAATAAGCCAGACTCAGAGAGAAAAGTATGATGTTTTCACTCATCTGTGGAAGCTAGAGGGAAGAAATCAGGGAAAAGAAAGGACACCATGAAAATAGATGAGTAACTGGTAGAGTAGAGGGAGGTGATAAGGCAGAGGAAGGAGGGAAGAGTAGGGAGGCATTGTGGAATGAAATTGATCCAATTGTGTTTTTGTATGTGTGAATGTGTCACAATGAAACCCATCACTGCAAAACTGATCTGCACCAATAAAAATAAATAAATAAGTGCACTGTGGGTGATGTTAAATATATAAGAAATTGTCTATGTCACCGGTTAAAATCTAATGAAAAAATTAAGGTATTTTAGATAGCTAAAATTCAAAGAGACAGACTAAGGAACATATTGATGATATTTACAGAATGAGATGAGTTTTACTGAGTCAAATGCATGTCAACTCTGTTTCTATACAGGTTGGAGCCATAGAGCCATGGCTGTAAGGAAGTGGGGAGGAGAAAGCCAGGCTCTCAGGGGATGGAGTTGACCTAGAGGATAGGGTTAATCCCTCAGGGGATATATACAGTTCAAAGGGTAATATTCAGACTTGAATTAAACAGAAATTCACTTCCTGGAAGAGGGCAATGAGAAAGTGAGTCTCCGAAGCAGAACACAATGGATGACTCAACATTGCAGGAAGCAGCAGTGCTGTTCCTGGAACAAAGCAAGATAAGAAGCAGGGATGGGAGAGAGCCTGGACAAAACTGCCAAGACTTTGGCCAGCGATGCCAGGTTTCCGGGCAAGACTGATTTCAGCAGGAAGCTAAGTTTGGAGCCTGGCCTAGAGTGAATATACATGCTTTAGGAGGAGGATGCAGACAACTAAGAGTTTAACCAGCCCCTCTAAAGGTGCCAGACTGGACCTTGGGGCACAACAAATTATTTTTATGCAAGTGCTTTTATTTATATTACTTTAGTGATTGAAAAAGAATGGTGCACATAAGGTAAAATAAATACAAACTATTCAAAAATACGTATAATAAAATAGTTGATCTGAGTGGTAAAATATCCAGGCCCAAAGATTTTTACTACAGTGTTTTACCAAACAGTTAAAGGATTAACTCCAATCCTACACAACATCTTCCAGGAAATATAAGAGGAGGGAATAGTTGTTAATTAATTTCATGAAGCTAGTGTTACTCTGACACCAAATCTAGACAAAGACATTGGAAAAAAGGAACCCTATAGACCAATATTCATTATGAATATAAGTGCAAAAATAAATATCAAAATAGCAAATGGAATTTGGCATATATGACAAATTATATAATCAAATTCAATTAAACTTATTATAGGAATGTAAGATTCAGCTTAATAGTCAAATATCAATCAATGTAATCTACCATATTACTAACCAAAGAAGAAAAATCAAATGATCATATCAATTTTTGAAGAAAAAGTATTGAACAAAATCAACAACCATTCATGATTTTAAAAAAGTAACAAGCTCTCAGAAAAACAGAAATAAAGGGGAAATTTCTGAACTTAATAAAAAAATCTACAAAATGCTCACAGCTAACAATATACTTCAAGATGAAAGACTGAATGTTTTCTACCTCAAATTAGGAACAAAGAAGGGTGGCTGCTGTCATCACTCTTATTCAATGTAGCATTGGAAGTCCTGGCCATTGCAATAAGGCAAGAAAAGGAAATAAAAGACATATACATGGGCAGTAGGGAAGGAATGATGAAGGAGATTGTATTTGCAAATGACATGATTGTCTACACAAAAAACTCCAAGGAATCTACCCAAAACCTTCTAAAACTAATAAATGAGTTCAGTAGGATCACAGGATACTGAGAAACATACAAAAATTCATAGTATTTCTAAATAGTAGTAATGAATATATAAACACCAAACTTAACAATACAGTATCACTTATAATCACTCAAAAAATTAAATAAGTGTAATCTAACAAGACATGTACAGGATCTTTATGGTAATAACTATAAAATGCCAAAGAAATAAATACAGATCTAAGTAAATAGAGAGGTGTAGAGTGGTATGGATTGGAAGATTCACCATAATGAAGTGTCAGATTCCCAAACTCATATACAGAGATAATGCAATTCTTATAAAAAATGCCAGCAAGATATCTTGTAGATACAGAGAAGATCATTCTAAAATCTGTGTGGAAAGACAAAGGAACTGGAGTAGCCACAGCAATTTTGAAGAAGATGAATAAAGTGATAGAATCAGTCTACCTGACATCAAGATGGATTATAGACTTAAATGGAAATGCAACACTTAATAACATTTTAGCAAAAATAAACAAAAAATTTCAGAATCTAGGGCTAAACCAAGAGTTCATAGACTTCATGTTATTATCACAATACAAAAAAAAAAAAAGAAAAAAATTGTTTTTGGTACAAGAGTGCTTAGCCACTGAGCCACATCCCCAGCTCTTTTTATTTTTTATTTAGAGACAGAGTCTCACTAAGTTGCTTTGGGCCTTGCTAAATTGCTCAGTTGGCTTTTAACTTGCAATCCTCCTGCCTCCGCCTCCCAAGTCACTGGAATGACAGGCATGCACCGTCACACCTGGCATCAGAGAAAATTTGATAGATTTGACATCATTGAAAATAAAAACTTGGCTGTGCAGACCATGTAAAAAAGATGAAAACACAAGCTACAAGCTGAGAGAAAATATTCATAAAAACACATTCCACAAAAACTAATATCTCAAACATATGAAAAATTCTCAAAATTCAATGGTTCTATAAAAGTCTAACCAATTAGAAAATGAACAAAAGACATGAAGAAACATTTCACCAAAGGCCACATTCAGGTAGAAAAGAAGCAATGAAAATATACTCAACATAATGATTCTCAACATAGAGAACCATTAGGGAATTGTAGATGAAACCACAGTGAGATATCACTGCACATCCATTAGAATGACTGAAATGGAGCTGAGGGTGTAGTTCATTTGTGAGTGCTTGCCTAGCTTACCCACAGTCCTGGAGTCTCTCCCGTGTGTGTGTGTGTGTGTGTGTGTGTGTGTGTGTGTGTGGCATGCATGTACACACATGTACCTGTATGTAAGAACAGCTAAAATAATGGGGATACTACCAAAGGTTGATGAAGATGGGGAGAAACCAGATCACTCATACATTGCTGATGGGAACATAAAATGGTACAGCCACTTTGTAAAACAGTTTGGGAATTTTTTTTTTTTTAATAAACATACAGGACCCCAACCCCACACGCAGAGGAGGTGACCCACCCCACTGTGCCCCCCCCATCTACAAATGGTCGGCTGTTCTAGCCTACTTCCTTCTAGAGACAACAGCTAGGACCAGGAAGATCATCCCCGAGGTCCCTGCAGGCCTGGTTACATCAGAGGTAAGGTATTGGTAACCTGTATGGACACTACAAGATTATAGGTAGAAACTGTAATACCTCAGATGGGCACTGCTAGAGAGGAAGACACACGAACAACATAAAAAAACAAGGGAAGAAAATGTCTCAATTAAACCAAGATGCTACAATAATAGAATCCATTGACAGCACAGTAGATGAAATGTCAGAGAAGGAGTTCAGAATGTACATAATTAAAATGATCTGTGAAGCACAGAATAATATAAGAGAGCAATTACAGGCAACAATTGATCAAGCCAACAATGGCATTAGAGAGCAAATACAAGCAACAACTCATCACTCCAACAAAGAGATAAGAGAGCAAATACAGGGAGCAAAAGATGACTTCAAGAATCTGGGCACGGTAGTGCAAGCCTGTAATCCCAGCACTTTGGAAGGCTGAGACAGAAGAATCATGAGTTCAAAGCCAGCCTCAGCAAGGCGAGGCACTAAGCAACTCAGTGAGACCCTGTCTCTACATAAAACACAAAATAGGGCTGGGGATGTGGCTCAGTGGTCAAATACCCCTGAGTTCATCTCCAGTACCCGCCCCCCCAAAATAACCCAATAACAACATAAGAAGCCGGCACGGTGGTGCAAAGCCTATAATCCCAGCACTTTGGGAGGCTGAGACAGGAGAATTGCAAGCTCAAAGCCAGCCTCAGCAA
>PVHX01036543.1:0-10745 GCA_004024805.1 Geosciurus inauris
GTAGAAACTAGATTTTAGTCATTGCATGAGCCAATGAGAAATAAGAGAATAAATATCACTATGAAGATCACTCTTCTGAGGAACAAAGAAAGGGAAGAAATGCCAAAACAAGATCTGGAGGAAACTGGAAAGGAATAGACATTGACTAGGAGGGGAAAATAAAAAGACCATCCAAGGTTATATGTAAGTATAGGGATGAGGATAAGTTTGAAGGTAGAAGGTGCTAGAAGGTCAAAGGTTCTCTATCTGATAGCTTCAGTGTTCTCAGAAAAGTGGATCATTTCTTCTGAAAATGAGGAAGTGAGGTCAGACCTTGATGGCATGGGGAAGTGTGGTACTAGGTATGTTAGAATAGCAGCAAAGTGGGGAGAGGTAGGAGAATAACAATGAAACACAGTCATCCCTCAGAATCCACAGAAAATGCTCAGGTCTCTTACATGAATGGCATAGTATTTGCATATAACCTATGTACATTCTCTAATATGCTTTAAATCATCTCTACATTACTTATAATATCTAATAAAACATAGATGCTATGTAAATAGTTCTTATACTATATTATTTAGGGGATGATGACAAGGAAAATAATCTGTACATGTTCAGTAAAGATACAATATCTTTTTAATATTTTCAATATGTGGTTGATTGATCCAAGGGTGTGGAACCTGTGGATGCAGAGAGCTGACTATACTTCACCTCACAGTTTTGTCTAGAATGAAACTTGGACCCCCTGTATGTAAAGATTGACATCATAGAATGATGATTCTTTTTTTTAAGATCACTAGCTAAAATAACTTTGCTTCCTTACCACAGCTCCTCAATGTCACAATTTTCATATCTGTCCACTTAAGAATTGTCTCCACAGATTAAAAATAAGAGTCTCTGGCCAAAAAAAAATGACAGAGATCACACACTAACAGGCTGCAAATCACTTAAATCATATTTTGAGTGGTGTATTATGGTAACCTATAAATAACTAATTGCGTAAAATTGCTTTAGTAGTTTCTAGATGGCAGCTTTAATTAAAAGCACCAGAGACATTTAGAAGTTTAGAAATGGATGGCATGTAATTTGCCCTTTTACCAACCATAAAATGGTAATTAAGGAATTTGATTCACTTCTTCCTATTAAAAGTTTTATGAAAATAGCAAGTTCCTTCTAAATACAGTTTCTCCTCAGCAGAAGGTAGTGCATTTGCTTTATCAGTCTTCTCCAGCAGGGTAAGATGTTTTAATGTACAAATTCTTCAGAAGTTAATTAGGAAATCTCTCTCAATGCAAAATGTTTGTTTTTAAGGTTCTAAAACATGAAACTGTATTAGAGTTAAAACTTTGATCATGGCCCCATATTGCCCCATCATCAATATAAGATGGTCCCACAATTCCAAGTTTATCGAATGCACAGAGCTCACTATAAAATCAAAGAAAGAGAAGAGTGATTTCCTGGTGAGTGTAGCATGGTTTGCTGATTTCTGAAGGAATCTGCAGTCTACAGTGCATTGACTTCTCAGAGAATCCAGAATATTCACTCCACAATGGAGGAGTCATCAAAAGATGTTTTTAACTTCATTGATCCTCCAGAAATACTAGATAAATGAGCAGATATATAGTGTAAAACTCAAATAACATACAGTAAACCAAGATGTCTTTGGAAATACATGAATTTAACATAATACATGAATTTAACACAGCTGGAAATGGAGTCAGAAAGTTTATTTTTATTTTATACTTGAGCAATTTATTGCATTTTTTGACAACTTCAACCCAAGGATTATAGATAGCATCACACAGGGCATTTACACCTGCATCACTAATCACTTAAGTTATATGCACGTAAGAAGGACAGCTGCTGCTTCTTTTTATCAAGAAAAAACAGATTTTTACAAGATATATAAATGAGATGGATCTAAACAGAAAACTGGTAAAGTGGAGAATGTTTGAAATGTCTCCTCTTCCTTTTGTCTTTCATGACTCCCTGTAACTCTTAGCCCGACTCTTCTAGATAGAAATCTGCCCATTCCTTTTCTATCACTCCTAGTCAGAACTGGATGAGCAAATAATAGTATACTAAAGGAGAATGTGGCCATGGGAGAAGTATCTTATCACTGGTATTGTTTAGAATTTCCAATGAATGATGATAGTAAAACAGACCTACTATTCATCAGGCTTCTTATCCTTTTAATGTTTCTACAAGAAGTACAAAGTGTACCCAGTACCCCACAGACCTTGGTACACCCCCAGTAGTAGTAAGGAAAATACTACTTCTACAAGAAGTACAAAGTGTACCCAGCACCCCACAGACCTTGGTACACCCCTAGTAGTACTAATAGTAAGGAAAATACAAAATAATGTTCATTGAAAAGTTCAAGACACAAATCTGTATGTCTTGTGTGGTGCTACATCTGTAAGGGTGCAAGGATGGTGTGTACACAGAGAGAAAAAAATTTGGCAGCAAGTATATCTATATGTTAGCAATGATAATTTCTAAATAATGAATTATAATTGATTTTATTTTCTCTTTCATTTTCTGAGCATTTATTTTTATAAGTCAACAAAAGACAAAAATGTTATTTTTCAAACCATCAAGTGCTTAGTTATGAAATAAAACACATCTTTTGCATTATTATTTAAAAATAGGTTATTATTATTCTTTGGGGGCTACTGGGGATTGAAACCAAGGGTACTTAACCACCGAGCCACATCCCTAGCTCTTTTTATTTCAAAGCAACTTTGATATGTTTCTCCTATTCCTTTTGTCTTTCATGACTCCCTGCAACTCTTAGCCTGTCTCTCCTAGATAGAAATCTACCCTTTCCTTTTCTATCATCTCTACTCAGAACTTGTTGGGCATACAATAGTATACTAAAGGAGAATGGGTCCATGGGAGAAGTATTTTATCACTGATATTGAGAAATACAAAGTTCTCACTAAGTTGCTTAAGGCCTCACTAAGTTGCTGAGGCTGGTCTTGAACTCATGACCTTCCTGTCTCAGCTTCCCAAAGTCACTGGGATTACAGGCGTGTGCCACTGTGTCCAGCCTCAAAAATAGGTTATTTTAACACACACACACACACACACACACACACACATACTGTCCTGTCCGGTGGCCTGATCTCTGAGGACTCAGGTCTCTGCTTTCGTGGATATTAGCACTCCAAAGAATGAGTGGCACAGTTCTGATGGTTGACAATGGATTATTCTCATCTGAGTATGTTACAAGACATCTGCTGAAGGGCTAATACCATAAGTTAAGTAAGAAACCTAAATGAAAAACCTTGGAATCCTGGTACATCAATAATAAAACATATTAATTGCACCTACTTTTAAAAGAGTAGTACAAAGAAAATTTTAAATGATTCATAATGTCATCATCTAGAAAAATCCTACTGGTATTGAGGAAAGAAATATAAAAATAACATGTATCTATGGTTTAAATGTTTGAACTGTATAAAAAATACAAAAAGAAACTTTTAAGTTTCCTTACCACAAACACACTCCAGTCCCTCTCTCTAAATGTAACTTATTTTAACAGTTTCTTGAGATTCCTTCTAGACCTTTATATTTACTTTTCTATATATAAAGAATCATACCATGTAGATTACTCTTCACCTTGCTTCTTTCATTTAATAATATATCTTGAAGATCTTTCCACAAAAGCAGGTACATTATTACCTCTTCATTTTTTAAGAGCTGCTTAATATTATAATATATGGAATTATCGTAATTTATTAAGCCAGTTGCATCTTGATGAATGTTTTTATTTTAATCTTTTATTATTACAGTTCTGCAGTGAACAACTTAGTTCCTGCATTTTGGAGAACTTTTGTGAATATATGGCATTAAATTTTAACAGTAGCGCATATTACCAAATCATCCTCACAAAAGATTGAATATATTTATACTCTCACTTGTAATATTTAAGAGTACTTGTTTGCCATACATACCTTCAGCGGCTCTGAATGTAAACTTTTTGTGGTGGGTACTGGAGATTGAACTCAGGGGACTCTCGAACACTGAGCCACATCCCCAGCCCTATTTTGTGTTTTATGTAGAGACAGGGCCTCACTGAGTTGCTTAGCACCTCGCCATTGCTGAGGCTGGCTTTGAACTCGCGATTCTCCTGTCTCAGCCTCCCTAAGTGCTGGGATTACAGGCTTGCGCCACCATGCCCAGCTTGAATGTAAACTTTTTATTGAATGCATGTGCATCTTATCAGTGGGAAATGATATCTTGTAGCTTTAATTTGTATTGTATTAATTATCAATGAAATTGAGTGTCATTTTCACATGTTTTGTGACCATTTCTATTTTATTTTTGGTAAGCTCATTTTCCTATCCTTTGCTAATTTTTATATCAAGGTCTTTCAAGTTTTGAAAAATAAGAAAAACAACCCTTTTTTTCTCATGTGTTGTAAATATTTCTCCAACTCTGTTCTCTCTCCTTCTTTTTTTATGCTGGAGATCAAACTCAGGACCTTGCACATGTAAGGCAGTACCACTGAGCCACATCCTCAACCACTAAACATCCTATAGAAATTTTCTAACTTGATAGCATTGGGTTATCAACATGTTTTCTTAATGTCTCTACAGTTTGTGTCCTGCTAGAAAAGTCCTCCAAAGATAAAGTTATTTTTAAGGCGGGCCTTTCAGTGAACCTTAAGTCATTCTCTGTCTCTTTTCCATTTGAGCCTTTTGAAATTTGAAAAACTTAGCAAGTATTCAGAAGAGTTAAAACCAGAAACTTCAGAATCACATATATAAAATTGGCTTCAAATCTATTTTGAACCAATCTCTGAGCTGTTGTTTTCTCGTCTGTAAAGTGGAAATGGTACTTACCATATTTATAGGGTAATATAGGATGAAATTATAGAAAGATGAACTAAACTAATACCTTGCACAGATAAAGTATGATGATGAGGGGCTGGGGTTGTGGCTCAGCAGTAGAGTACCCTCCTAGCATGGGTGAGGCACTGGGTTTGATCCTCAGCACCACATAAAAATAAATAAAGATAAAGTTATTAAAAAAAGAAAAAGAAACACTTTTTTCTTTAAAAAAGTATGATAATGAGAATAAGGATAAAAATTGAAATATATTTATTTATTTTAACCATTATGCCATCTATTTCGTACATTTTGAGGGGTCCTGGAGATGGAACCCTAGGCTTCATGCATGCTAAACACATGTGCTACCACTGAGCTACACCCTAAGCCCACCTACACAAATTATTTTTTGTACCAGGGATTGAACTCAGGGGTACTCGAGCACTGAGCCACATCCCCAGCCCTATTTTGTGTTTTATGTAGAGACAGGGTCTCACTGAGTTGCTTAGCGCCTCGCCATTGCTGAGGCTGGCTTTGAACTCACAGTTCTCCTGTTTCAGCCTCCTTAAGTGCTGGGATTACAGGCGTGCACCATGATGCCTGGCTCCAACACAAATTTTTAAAGCACAAAAACAATACCTTATATTATTTGTGGATGTACAAATGTAGAAAATTTATAAAAGCATGCATAGGAAGATACTAATTTAAGATAGTGGTTACCTCTAGAGAAGGAAGGAATAGGTATAAAGGAATAAGGAGATAGGGTTTGGGATCTATCAATAACATTTCCTTTTTGTAAAAGATATGTGAACAAAATGTTAGCACCTATTAAATTCGGGTTTTGGATGCATGGCAGTCTGTAGTATCGTTTTCCAACATGTATTCCATTCAAAATATTTCACAATTTTGAAATATAAAAAAGAAGATTGAGAAAGAAACTGGAAATTTTATGTGACAGTTCTGTTTCAAAAATTGATTTGTTTTGTTTTAAATAAGGTTTTCATTCATAAAGATATGATAGAGCATTTAATGACCTATGAGGTATAGGTATCAACTAAACAGTCTTCAAGGCCCCCTATAGTGATGACATTAATCTCATTTTTTTTTATCTGACCGAGTTTAAGGCTCTTCCATTAGTGAATCAGTACATCTAGTATTTGTCCATATGAGGACTTCACTAAACATATGACTGTGAACTTCCTGGAAGAACCTGAATATAGTCAATTTTATTGTTGACCAAAAAAAGTCAGTTTCCTTGGGAGTGAGGTCTGGCCCATTTAAAGTTTTTCCCTAAGGAATTACAGGTTTAATAACTCAAATGTGAGGTTATCTTCAAGCCTCAACTATCAAAGTCCAGCCAGGAAGCCCCAGTATTATTTGCTCTATTTTTCTTCCAGTTTCATTTGCTGGCTATTCCATTTGGTTTTTCAAAAATCTTGTTAGACTGTGTAATGGGTTTTGGGGAAAAGGAAGGTGGGTAGGTGCCCCATTTTACCAGTATTTATGCGGGAAGGGAAGCTGATTACAGTGGTAATTTCCCTGAGTGGGCAGGAATAATTTCTCATTTTGGAAGGCATCTCTAACCCAAGGAAATTGAAGCCATAGTAGTAGATTGATAAGTCTGCTTTGTCCTTCCCCAAGCCAAAATTCATCAGAATGTATTCTGCAGGACTACCTACATTGATTTCCACAATCCTTTCTCTGTGTTCTCTTGAACAAAGTAAAATCAGAACTGCAGGAAAGCTTCTGCTCCAGCCCTGCTTCAGGACTTTGAATCTCACACAGAGTAACTTCTCACCTTTCCCAGGGTATTAAACTGGGGGTTATTTTGAAGAGAGTGAACTGAGAAAAGACTACTTTATATCTTACATCTTCTGATTTTAGCTCATTAAGCTTGGGATTTTTAAAAAAAACTCGAGCAACAGTTAAACAGTTAAAACTCTGTTTCTTACTAATGCTGGGCACTGTTTTATTTCCCAAATATATCTGGTCCAGTTTTAACAGTATGGCTTTATTCAAATAGTCAATTTGAATGTTATAAAAGAAACTAGTCAATTAAGAGATGACCAAAAGTACTGGCTCCTGAATTAGCCATAAGTTATATTTTCCTAGTTCCTAGGAATTCTGGAGGTGTTTGAACTGTTGAATTATAACCATTGCAATTGCAAAAATAGAATGTAACATTATTTTAATGTGCCTCTGTTTGGTTTTGTTTTACCTCCTTTATAAAACTCACTGGCTATTATTAATTACTTTTTTAATCACTCAAATTGTTCTGTTTCTAATAAAGATCTTAGTCATTAATTCTATAAACATATAAAGTACTCTCACAGAGTAAGAACTATGCTAATATTATAGTTCAACACTGTGACCAACTCTTGTTACACAAAAACCTCCTGGTTATTAGACAGGTATCAAGAGATGCTGTCATCTTAAGTAATAGCTTCAAACTATTTAACTGATGTCAATAAGACACTAGTGCCAATGGCCTTGCTTTCCTATTCATAAACCAGAATCCCACTGGTTTTAACTATTCTGTCAAACCCACATCACGCTCCTAGTATATCTTGTTAGAAAAAGAACAATGTTCCCTGAGATCCACTGTTTTGCTAAGCTTTTCAAGCAGCAAAATCAAGATTTATAAATGAATTAAAACGATCTGTTCCCTGCCTTGGAATGGAATATAAGCTGTTTGGAGAGGCAAGGGAGGGACACATTAGAGAAGACCATAATTCAACATTAAGTTTTGTGATATAAACTTTAAACATTACAAGAGTTCAGGGAATGGAGAATGGATTGGGATTTGGATAGAAAGGGAGGGGAAAATAAGCAGAAGAAGGAAGATGTGGAGGAAAAGAATCTGAAAAAAACGTGGATGTAAGGGTAAAGAAAAACTGGGAAATGGATTTTAACCTCTATTTCTAAAAAGTCAAGTAAACTCCAAAAGTAATAAGAAATCAAAGAATAAAGTATATCCAGAGGACACTAATATTTTTTAAAAAACTATAAATAAATAGAAAAATCAGTAGAGAGAAGGGAACAGGGGTGGGAGGAAGGGAGGGAAAGGGGAAGTACTGGGACTGAATTAGACAAATTATATTCCATGTTACATTCCATAATTATGTCATAGTATATTCTATTGTGATGTATAACAAAGAACCAATTAAAAAAGAATAAGGTAAAGGAGAGAGGATGGGACAGTAGAGAATAAAGTAGTGACAAGACCAATGAAAATGTTTAATATAATTGACAAGGAAATATTTCCATCAAGATATTTGCAAGTGATTCAGTCAGTTTGTATATCAAAATTCTTGAGGCTTGTGATGTCCTTTGAAAGATGAAATGGATTTGAATACTAGAAAAAAAGGTCATTCCACATTCAGGGAATGATACAGGCAAACCTATGATGAAGGAGAAGAAAATGGTGTATTTCAGAGCCAGCACATAGACCAGTTTGGCTAGAGAAATAATACAGGATCCTGTACAAACAGATCATCACTATCAGCCTGGAGGAGATACCGACAGAATTACACACAGGGTTCCTGGCATCTAAGTCAAGCCATGTTGAAGCAGGTAATCATATAACAGATAAACCAGAAAATGATACTAGAAAACTGTTAATCAAAAATATAAATAAATGTTAGCATCACTTGTGTTAACCTTTTGGAAAGATTTCGCAGACAGAACAGCTGTTATTTGATTTGGCCTTTACAGCAATCCACTGACATGGGCAGCTCAGCTTTTATTCTCACCATAGACAAAGGTAAAAACCTAAACTGTGAGAAATTATGTAAATTCATCTGAATCACAGTCTCACAGGCAGATCTTCCAGCGTCTACCAGACTCCAGACTTTCCTTCTCCTCTCATATCTCTCATGAACTTAACTTTGTGGTTGAATTCAAGAGAAAAGGTAAGGAGATAACCTCAGAAATCCCAGTCTCATGAACACAAGGCTAAGGAAGTTGTCAGCCCCTTTGAACAAGGCATTCAGCCTTTTCCGTACCTTTTGGTAGAACCTTCTCATGCTACAGATTGTCAAACTTGGAGGTCAGAGTGTGGAAAAGAGAAAATAGTACAATGAGGTTTTTGTCTCATAAAACTGATTTGAATGTCTTTTGCTGTTACTCAGCTGTCACATTTGTATACATATGCATACATGCATGCTGTTGCTGTATTCATGTACTATTGATTAAGCCCAAATCAGTCCTCCTAAATGTCTCTTGAACTTCCATTAGAAAGGCTGAAAAAATGTATTCACACAATGCCTTACTTTTCACAAATGACTCTACCACTCTGACCTGGTGAACTTCTCTTTTAGCATTAGCTTCATTAGTCAAGATGTACAGATGTTGCAAGAATTTTAAATGGGCCTTCTGTGTTGTTTTGAATGAGCAAATAATTATGCTAAAGAAATTTTAATTCTTCTTGAGTTTGCCCACTTTTGTGAATAGTAAGCACTGTTGGATCAGTTCCTCATATCCTGCTTTTATTGAGTATTCAGGACATGGTATTCTACTTAGTTTGCTTATTTTATTAGAACCTCGTGGATGCTCACATACCTTGAGAGAGACTCATTTTCCCTCGAGTGGAACAACCGCAATTAGTTTTTTGCTGGTCCATGGGCAATAAATGAACTTTACTTCCTTGAGCTAATTGTTCACATAAGGATCTTGTGATGTAGTTTGTTTTCTTAAGAGGATATAGGCATTTCTTCAAAATGTATCTGAGTTGTGTCCTATATACAGTTGCTTGATGTTTGGAGAATTTTCAAAGGGGACAAATTTTCAGCTCAGATTTAGTAAACATCATTTATCTTAGCCCATACTAAGTACTAAGTACTGAGTTCCCTTAAATCTGACCCTCCACGAATCTTTTGGGCAGGAATTGTAGCACAAAAATAAAACAAAATATATACATTTTGATTTGAACTAGAACATTCTACTTACTCCAATCTCTCTTATACACACCCCCACACACACACACACACCTCTATAAAGCAAAAAAAAAAAAAAAAAAACAACTAACTCATATCATTATTAGTGTCTGCTTTTACTGGTAAATGTTGAAATGCCACCATGACCCTTGGCCCAGAGTCTTCCTTAGCCAATTGCACAGCATGGAGCTTTATTTATTTGATTCTTTGTATGAAAACTTTAACCATCTTATAAAATCTTGAAGGTTTTTACATCAATAGTTCAATAATACAGTATTTCCCCTGAGCTAACAAAAATGTTTTCAACTACTGCCTTGTCTCTGTGGTAAATCTAACAGGGCACTGTGCTGGCAACACATAAGGTTACATAAGACTTTATGGACTTAAATCTTACACCGTTTATCTGTCCAACATAGAAAAGCTTAAAATGTTGAAACAGGGCCTGCATAGAAATCTTTGTCTAGCATTCTAGGCTCAGAAAAGTCACTTTTGGAAAGAATTACAGCAATGACTATGCAATTAAGATACCACTTAGCACTACCATACTTTATCCTCTTCAAAGTCTTTTCATTCCATTGGCTCTTTTGAGCTTCATACAGTTCTACCCTGTGTAATAGGTAATGATGTACAGGCTAGGAAATCAACATAGAGTGGTTAAATGCCTTACCCAAAGTCCTACAGCTTATCTGCAGTGTAAGACAGACTGAAACACAGATGCCCAACCTAACCTTAGAACCAGTGTTCTCTCTGCTTTCCCTTCTGTGGTGTGTAGTGAAGCAAATTAAGATAAATTTGTATATGTGTATAATCTTGAGACATTTGTGTTTCTTTATAACTCCTGACATAGTAAGGTTGAACAAGATTACAAGATCACAACAACAAAACTGTGTTGACAGAGCAAAATGGATTTGATGTGGTGAGGGACCACTAAGTTATTCAGTATAGCTACCCACATAGATCACATTCTATTTGCAGTTAATTTAATCCATAG
>PVHX01036544.1:0-10745 GCA_004024805.1 Geosciurus inauris
AGGTATAAAATCAAAAAACAGTAAAATGAGTGCACATGCAACCCTCACCTGCTTCAGTGCAGGTCAATCATAGCCAATCTTGTTTTTTTATACCTCCACTCACTTCTCATTGTGATTTGAAGCAAGTTCCATACACCTTATCATCAGTAAATATTTGAGTACATATTGCCGATAGAAATAAAATGTACAATGCCCTTATGTCTTAGAATTTACTAGTTCCTTAATGTTATTAAATACCCAAGGTTCACTTTCCCATTTGTTTTGCGCCATTCGTTTCACTCTTTGAACAGAATCCAAGTATAATCTACCTATTGCGATTTTTTTGCCTGTTTTTGGTTTTTAGTAATAGCTTTCTTGAGATCTAATTCATATACCATACAATTTATCCACTTAAAGCATATAGTTCAGTTTTTAATACATTGAGAGTTGTGTAAATATCACCACAATTAATTTTGGAAAAGTTTTTCATCTCAAAAAATGAACACTCATACCTATTAGCTGTCACTCCCCATTACTCTCCTAGCCCAACCATCAGTCTACTTGTCTTCTCTCTGGATTTGCCTATGCAGGGCATTTCATACTGAGGGAATCATACAATATATAGCCTTTTGTGTCATACTTCTTTCACTCAGCATAATGCTTTAGAGGTTCATCCACACTGTAGCATATATCAGTATATCATTTTTTATGGCTGAGTAATCCTCCATTGTAGGGATAGACCACATTTTATTCATCCATTCATCAGCTGATGGACAATTTCGTTTGCCTTCACTTTTTGGCCAATGTAAATAATGCTGCTATAATCTTTCACGTTCAAGCTTTTATGTGGGTATGTTTTTATTTATCTTAGGTCTATACCTATGAGGGGAATTGCCAGGTCATATGGTAACTTGATGTTTAAACTTTTGAGGAACTGCCAGATTGTTTCCTAAAGTCACTGCACAAGTTTACATCCCCACCATCAGTGTACCAGGGTTCTAGTTTCTCCGCAAGCTGGCCAATACTCGTTGTGTCACTTTGATTATAGCACTCCTAGTAGGTGCAAAGTGATATCTTGTAGTTAGGTCTGTTTTTCAGTGTACAGGATTGAACATACACATATTTTGTTAGATATAGGTCAAGTGTCCTATGAGTAGCCCCACTTTCTGGACTTAGTTGATGGTATCCCTGTGGTATAGTTGAACATATTCCTCAGAATTTTATTATTTACAAATTGTTAGTTGGATCTAAAAGCTTGATCACATTGCAGTTTATTTTTCTTCCTTTTTTGGAAGGGATGAGTGGCAAGACTTCTACATGCTCATATGTTAGGTTACTTATAATGTCCTGTAGTTTCTTGGTAATGTCAACAACTGTTTTTAGTACCTAGATCCCTTGGTTCCTTAAGGATTGTAAAATGGTGGTATTCTAATCCTATCATTTTTTCTACTTATTAGTTGAAATACCTTTACAAAGAGAAACCTACTCATCTATTTAGTTACCCTGTGTTACCAGGAGAGCAAGATAAATCCTTTATTCTTAATAGTTTTCAAAATAATGATTTGGTTTGCTACCAATGTACAATGGTGGCCAATTTGCTTTTAGTTTTGAGATTTTTTTTAATCATTATTAGCACATTGATTTAAACATGTTTGTGGTATTTTAGTTCACTGTGGTTGTCCTTAGTGATGATCAAATTCTCTTGTCTTTGGCTGGGGGAACCTCTCCTTGTTGATTCTTGGGTCCTTTAGTTATGTCCTTTAGTCATAACTAAATAACACCTCAAGGGTCTGAGGTGGATTCCTTACCATCCTATATGACCAAATGTTTGTGACCTGGGACCGGTCATTTTCTCAGGGTGATTCAGTTTCTTGCTGCTAGAGGTCCTTCTTACTGCTGGAGTGGCAATTGTTTGGGTTCTTTTTAATGGATAGAGTTAGACAATATTTTCTACAGATAAAAAAGGATGTTAGAAATAGAATATCACAGCATAACCCATTTGCTTTCTCCCATATCACATACATACACAGAAGTTTCAGAGTAAAATTACCAACAGTGCAACAACAATAGAATTACTGGAAACTGAAATTCTTCTTGCAACTTTTCTAGTACTTAAGGTATATCTTACTAGGAATGTATAGTCAAATTACTATGATGGGGACTAGGTATATAGCTCAGTGACAAAACCCTGGTTCAATCCCCAGTACAAAAAAAAAAAAACTTACCATGATATGAAATAACTTGGAATATTTCTTGTTTTGCCTTTTTTGGGATTTTTATGGATTGGTCTTTTCAATTTTATTTTATAACCATATACAATATTGACATGGTTCCAAGGACAAATATACAAAACAAGGTATATTCAAATGAGTCTAGTGTTTATTCTTGCCACTCTACCCTGTTCCTTTTCTCGCCTTGACAGCCATTTAAGAAATATTGTTTTCCCTGGCATTATTTTTAAATATAAACAAACATATAAGCATGTATGTGCATATATAAAAATATACATACATATGTGCATGTGTACACATATGTACATGTGAGTTTACATACACACATATATACACATATATATTTGTGTTTCTCTCCTTTCTTGGATAAATGGTAGCACAATAAACACACTCTTCTCCACTTGACTTTTTCATTTAAAAATATATCTTGGGGGGCTGAGATTGTGGCTCAGTGGTAGAGCGCTTGCCTTACATGCATGAGTCACTAGGTTTGATCCTCAGCACCACATAAAAATAAATAAATAAATAAAATGGGGATGTTAAGTCCATCTACAACTAAAAAAAATTTTTTTAAAAGAGTTTAAAAAATATATCTTGGGGGGCGAGGTGTGGTGCAGTTCAGTGCCAGAGTACTTGTCTAGCTTGTATCTCTCACACACACACACACAATATATATATATAACTTAAAAATTTGGGAGGACTGACACCTTTATGATACTGAATCCTCTTATCCAAGAATGTGTTGTATATTTCCATTTGTTTAAGACTGATTTTGTGTCTTTCAGGAATGCTTTCCAGTTTTACTCATACATATTTTAGATATTTCTTGATAGACTCTTCCCTATTTTGTTTTCTGTCTTTTCACAAAGATAAGATAAATATACATATTCAAAACACACACACACATATCCATTCATTCTAAGGACCTCCAAAATCTATATTGGCTGCTATAATAATATCCCTCTAAAATCTACCCCCATCTCCACATCACCCACTCCTGTGTTCCTCTCCATCTTTTCCTTTTCTCTCTCTTATAAGATCTGTCTTTGGATTTAGCTCCCACCTGGTTAATCCAGGATAAGCTAATCTTGAGATTTTAATTTAATTACCTTTGCAAATACTTTTCAAATAAGGTCACACCCCAAATTCCAAGTTTTCATGTCTTTTGGGTTACCAAAAGGGCTACCACTCAACCCATTATGGACTGCCTTGTCTCTGCCCCCAAATTCATATCCATCCTATATGCAAAATACATTCTTCCCATTCCCACATCCCCCAAAGTGGTACATGTAGGTATTCTTCATTTCTTTTTACCCTTGCACACTGCATTAGTGGATGTATGATTGTTTATTCAGCCATCTTCTGATTGGTTCTAGTTTATGCTATTAAAAATAATGTGTTCATTTTCTGCAACATCTTTTCACATTTTTGCCTATATTTCTGTGGAGTAGATTGCTAGAAGTGACATCTCTGGACCAAAAGGTAAATGCATATGGAATTTTGCTAGGTCTGACTGCCTCTCCCTTCTACAAAATGTGTCACTTGTATTCTCACCAGTAATGTATAAGATAGTGACCCCACAGCCTTACCAATAGAATGTCACATTTGCTAGTCCTTGCCTTGCAGAAATGAGAAAACAGAATAGTCTAAATCTATGCTCATATGAGAGAGTCTTCTTTCTTTACAGAGGCTTGTAGGTAGTTTTCAGCATCTGTTAGCACTAGCCCTTAAAGCTTCCTTTCTCTTTTTCAGTGCTGTCCAGGCTATTCTTGTTCATTTGTTCTTCCAAATGAATTTTATAATCAACTTGTTTAGCTTCAGGGGAAAAAATAAGGACGTCTTTACTGGAATTGCATTAAACTTAAAAATTTGAGAGGACTGACATCTTTATGATATTGAATCCTCTTATCCAAGAATGTGTTGTGTATTTCCATTTGTTTAAGACTGATTTTGTGTCTTTCAGGAATGCTTTCCAGTTTTACTCACATATTTTAGATATTTCTTGATAGGCTCTTCCCTATTTTATTTTCTGTCTTTTCACAAAGATAAGATAAATATACATATTCAAAGGGCTATTTTTCTTTTTCAGATTTCTGTGAGAAAGCTATGTCTTAGTTTGTTTTCTGTTGCTATAAGAAAATACCTGTCACTTGGTAATTTACAAAGAATAGAGGTGTAGCTCATGGTCCTGGAGGCCAGAAAGTCCGAGAACATGGTGACAACATCTGCTTGGCTTCTGGTGAGGGCCTTGTGCTGTGTCACAACACGGCAGAAAATTAGATAAGCAGGAGTGTTCAGGAGAGAAAAATGAGGGACAACCTCACTTTGTAATAACTTTCCCTCACCTGTTCCTTTAGAGATGCACTAATCCCTTTTTACAACCTAATCACTTTCTAAAGCCTACCTCCCAACACTGCCACAGTGGCCAATTCCAATATAAATTTTGAAGAGTATAAACCATATTGGCTTTGGAGGGGATCATACACACACACACTTATGAAAAAAGCATCTATCATTTGTATGTTCTGGAGTGTTTTTAATATGAATGGTACTGACTTTCAAAGTAGTCTTCTGTATCTACTGAGAGGAGCATATGATTTATTTGTAGTTGGTTTGCTAGTGTTTATGATTTCTGCATTGATGTATGATAATAAATTTTTTACTGGAATCTTTGTTTGCCAGGTAGAGAATCAATTTCATACTCCATAAAACAATGTGGAAGTTTTTCTTTTTTCCTCTGGGCTCAGTGGATAAGTTTGAGAGAATTCTGCTAAGAAGCCATCTGGGCTGGCTCTGTGCTCATTATTTTAATATTTACAGGGAACTCTTTAAATCACTTTCTCCATTTCTTCTGTGGACATTGGTCTTTTAAAATTTGTCTCAGCCGGGCACGGTGGCTCAAGCCTGTAATCCCAGCACTTAGGGAGGCTGAGACAGGAGAATCGCGAGTTCAAAGCCAGCCTCAGCAATGGCGAGGCGCTAAGCAACTCAGTGAGACCCTGTCTCTACATAAAACACAAAATAGGGCTGGGGATGTGGCTCAGTGGTTGAGTGCCCCTGAGTTCAATCCCTGGTACCAAAAAAAATAAATAAATAAAAATAAAAAAAAATACAATTTGTCTCAAGGTCAATTTTGATAACTTGTAATTTTTTAGGAAGTTATTTTACCTGTATTTTTCAATTTATTTGTGAAGAGCTGTACAGAGCAACATTTTTAAAATTTAATTTTGTTTATTTTTTGGTGCTGGGGATTGAAATCAGGGCATGCTATCACTGAGTTATATCCCCAGCCCTTTTAATTATTTATTTTGAGACAGAGTCTTGATAAGTTGCTGAGGCTTGCCTTCAATTTATAATCCTCTTGCCTCAGCCTCCCGAGTTGCTGGAGTTATAGGCATGTGCCAATGCATCCAGCCTTTTTTCTAATTTTTTTCCTCTTGCTGCTTCTTTTCCCCTCCTCATTTCCCACTTTCTGTACTGTATTTTCTTCCTGCTTTTACTTGATTAGATTAGTTATTGAATTTCAAAACTCTTCTTCCTGTTTTTAGAAGAGAATCAGCTTTTGGTTTTGTTTGTTCTACAGTTTTTCTTTTTATGACTCATGAAATACCGCTTTTATTTTTGTTAATCTTTCTGCTTTCTCATATCATATATACTTACCTTTTTTGTAGTTGTTTGAGTTGAATGCATTTATTTTTTACTTTAAAATTTATATCACTAAGGCTAGGGATGTAGCTCAGTTTTAGAGTACTTGCCTACCATACATGAAGTCCTGAGTTCAATCCTCAGTATAACAAAAAAGAAAATTTACATCACAAAACCAAGTTAGTGTGGTAAAATTTTCTCTTTCAACTGATATGTTGTTTTCATTATCATGATTCCTAAAAAATTCTATTTAACTTCAGATTTCTTCCTCAAGCCAAGAGATGTTTATTGCCATATCTTTAAAACTTTTTTCGAGATATAAAGATCTGTACAAATTTTTGTTAATTTCTAGTTTTACTGCCATATAGTCAGACAGTCCTGTTTGTATTATTTTTATTCTTTGTAATCTTTTGAAGTTTTCTTTGTGGGCTATGCTATAGTCAGTTTTTGTGACTATTCTGTGAAAAGCAGGTGCATTTTGTATAATTAGGGCTCAGAGATTAATTGATTGATACATAGATATATATGTATGTATGTACATACATATAGGATTATTTTGTAGGCCTGTCATAACAAATTTTCACAATATTGATGACTTAAAACAACAGAAGTGTATTCTTTCACAGTTCTGGAGGCCTGAAGTCTGAAATCAAGGTGTAGGCATGGCCATTTCCTCCAACAAAGCTCTAGGGGAGGATCCTTCCTGCCTCTTGCAGCTCCTGGTGGCTCCAGGAATTCCTTGGCTGTGGCCGCATCACTACCATCTTTGCTTCTGTGATCACAAGGCTTCTTTCCTATGTTTCTCTCCTCAACTCTTCCTTTCCTTTCTCTTATGAAGATACCAGTCATTGGATTTACAGCCCACCCCAAGTTTCATCTTGAAGATAATTCATTATATCTGTAAAGATGTTATTTCCAATTAAGGTCATATTTTGAGGTTTTGAGTGGACATGAATTTGGGGAGCAGAGCACACATGCATTTCAGCCCACCATGCATACCTACCTGTACATCTCCAAGCTCTACTTCGGTGATTAGTGGTCATGTTGACATCTCCCTCAGGTCTTGCCTACTTGAGCCATACTGGGTGCGCTGACTGACGTATGTTAGTGTTTCTCAAAATGTTTTCCTTTAGCAGATGGTTTAGCTATTTACATTTATTAATATTTTTATTTTATAAAAAATACTCTTATGTCTGATCTGAGGGACATTTTTCAACTTCTACTTGGCTCTGCTGCTGGCAAATTTGTGGGAATTTGTCCCAGGATCTGGTTCATTCTTTCTGGTTCACCTCTATAATCTCGATAAACTCTTTTATTTCAGAGATCCCCTGGTCACAAGGGCTTTGTTTTAACACTGTTGTGACAAATGATCAGAAACTTAGTGGCTTAAAACACATATGGTTATCCTTTTATATTTGTTTCTAGAGCTTAGAAGTTTAAAATGGGTCATACTGGGTGAATATCCAAGTGCGGACAGGGCTGTGTTCCTTCTGCAGGCTCTCAGGGAGATCTGTTCCTTTGCCCTTCTAGCTTCTAGAGGCTGCTTATGTTTGTTCATTTATGACCCCATCCTCCATCTTCAAGGCCAGCAATATAGCATTTTCAATTCTATCTCTCTGATCACTTTTCCCATTGTCTCATCTCCTTCTCAGACTGACTCTTCTGCCTCCTTATGAGGACCCCTCTGATGACATTGAACCCATTTGGATAACCCAGGGCAATCTCATCATCTCAGGATTTCTAATTTAATCACAGCTGCAAAGACCTTTTAGTCATAAAAAACCCCAACATATTCACAGGTCTTGGGATGAAGGTTGAACATTTTCGGGGTTCACTGTCCAGCCTACCACAGAAGTATCTACCTCTGAAGTATTTGTTTTTGTATTCTAGTATGTATGCTCTCGCATGCCTCTCAATTTTTGCTTTGGAACAAATGATCAGATGGTACCTTTCCCTCTTGAAACAAGATTTATAGGCTCCTGATGAAATGAAAATGCAGAGGCTGCCCACTTCATGGCATTTAGAAGCATCTTGCCTGAAACCTTTAGAGGCACACAGTTTTGAGGAATCCATACCGTTTCATCATTCCCAACAATAGCTACTCTGGCCAGACTGCTTTTTCTACCCTGCAATTATAGGCAGAATCCCAAGGGTAACAAACACAAATTGTTTTACTGCAATGGAATTAGTTTAACAGAGATGATTTTGCAGCACTAATAGAATTATCTGGGATGATGGAATTATTCTCTGTTTTCACCAAAATATCATAACCACTAGCCACGTGTGGCTTTTAACACTTGACATGTGGCTAGTATGACTGAGGACCTGAATTTGAACTTTAACTTTCAACATAAGTAGCAACTGTGGCTAGAGGCTATCCTATTAGGGGAGTGCAATTTTAGAAAAAAATCATATTTCCAATCCAAAGCTTTGGGATAAATTAACAGCTTTTTTTTGAAGGCCAGGCCCAGGGTGATAAAAGCAGTTCCTTATGTAGGTGCAATAAAACAAATTACTTCTATAGCCCATGTACAGTGGACAGACTATATAATGAACATCATTGTACATCACCTTCCAACTCTCCATTCAGTGGTGTGAAGCCAGCCAGCTATGGTGGGAGAATTTATACCATGGGAACCCAGCAAATGTTATAAATCAAGGCTCTGCCTGCTCTACCCTTGGAAAACTGAGTTGCTTGACATTGACCTGCACACCACTATGCACATACCAATTTGAAAAGACAGTCCTACTGAATTGCCCTAGTACAATGTGAGTTTCAGGCACCCAAAAAGAAAAAGGAGATGCTGTGAGGCACATGGTTCTTGTCAGAGAGGAAAAAAACTGCATTATTTCTTAGGGGAAGCAAGATTTCCCTCAGTCCTGAGAGCTACATAGTACCTTTTCTCAGTCTTCCCGCAATGTCCTTGACAACAACTCCACTACAAAACACAGAGGGATTTTAAAAGTGTTATTTGTCACATCAATCAAGGCCATCCCTTCAGACATATATCAGTGTAGTATAAGTTCAAGTTTGCAGATTTCAGATGTCTGTTGTGATCTATAAATGCAGCTCGGAATGCCTGAGAAAGGCTGGATTGCATATTCTTGTATTCCATGTCATTTACTTCTTCCCCAAATCTTTTTTTATATCTTTATTTTGTTTATTTTTATGTGGTGCTGAGGATTGAACCCAGTGCCTCACATGTGTGAGCTAAATGTTTTACCACTGAGCCACAACACCAGCCCTTCCCCAAATCTTTTATGATGTTGTCCACGTGCATAGCACCAAGCTAGATGTGGGAGGAATTAATTAATTAATTAACTAATTCATTCATTCATTTCTTTGAGACAATGTATTCAGGTGTAAAAAGCTCAGGACACAAAGACAGATGAAATAAGATCCTTACCTCTAGGTTTTATAGACTCACCATTTATAGATTAATTTACCAGATACTCAGAGCTGAAATTTGGAAGAGTCAAGATAAGCACTTGTCTTGGGTGCAAAATTTAAGAGGGCACCAAAAAAATCAGTAATCAAGATAACATTTATTCAAACCAAAGTTGATACAAAAGTTTATAAGGCACAAAAAACAACTTTAAAAATAAAAACAGGCTGCTGTTTGTTTGAGAACCATGCATTTTTATGCAAACTAACAGTCATTCCCAACCATCCTGGGCTTATATGGCCTACATGTCCCCTAAGAGTGGGTTTACATGAGTCAACAATGGCATGCAAATAAATTGGGCAATGTGGATACATACATACATATACATATATACATATATATATATATATATAGTTTGTGTGTTTTGGTTGCACAGTCTTTATTAACTTTTTCCACTTGGTTCAAAATATGGGAGATTATTTCAATAATTGTATGTAGGGGTGCACATTTTTCCATGTATCTTAGATTCCAATGAGGCAGAGCTTTCCAGATAGTTCACTTAAGCTTCATGATGCACCCAAATGGTGGATACTATTATTTTTCCTCTTCTCTCCCATTTTGCAGAAAGGAAAATTAAGTTTTACAGAAGCCTGGCAAAATAGCAGATGGTAATATTGTATGACAGTCATGTCACAAGTCAAGGTGGTACATGATTAAAGGTGCTAATTTTTGGTTGAGAACATTTGGGGACAATTTTGGTTCTGATGTAACAAACACTGAGTCCCCAAGGCAGTGCTAAATGCTGGACTTTCAATGATAGGTAAATTGCACTCCCTCCAACAGCTTGAGGATTGATATGAGCAAGTGATTTGGGTATAAAATGGTGAGAGTCAGTGATGAACCTTTTTCCTGAGGGAAAAGCCCAGGCATCCAGCGTTGAACTCAGTTCAACCACAGCATGCTCCTGCCAAGGAGCAGGAGGCTGATATCAGGGCTGTTTCTGAGCTTGTCTGCAAAATGCGGGCAGAGCATCAACCCTGTGGTATTGCTGTTAACACACTCTCATGAGAATCAAATAATACTGGAGATGAATGTGCTTTGTACACTCTACATTTGTATGAATACAAGAGGTTTGAAAGATGTCTGTTTTAAAAATATGAGGTGCATTACAAACCTAGGAAAGTTTCCCACCTGCCTCCAAGGCACAGTCACTGGGTTCTTCTACCCAGAGAGAACCACCCTTATAGTTTGTGTCTCTTTTCAGAGCTAGTGTATGTACAGACAGGAAATTATCCTTCCCAAGTGCCAGTAATACTACATTAAAGGGATTTATGATGAAGCAGAGCTTCTAGCATATTATGCAATGGGGAACTCTTCAAAACAGCTGGGAAAGCTATCCCACTCCTTGGCCTATACCCTAAAGACTTAAAAACAGCACAGTACAGTAAAGCAGCCACTTCAATGTTTATAGCAGCACAATTCACAATTGCAAAACTGTGGAAGC
>PVHX01036545.1:0-10724 GCA_004024805.1 Geosciurus inauris
CACTCTGCATCTCTTTCCCCCATGAAATTCTGCTCTCTGTCCATCTCCCTATGCTTCTGGGTTGGATTCTTCTTGTCTGCACTAGTCACTCCCTAACATTGCATTGATCAACTCTTTTTTTTTTTTACTTTAATTTTAATGTGTGTGTGTTAGATACTGGGAATTTAACCCAGGGCTGTTCTACTACTGAGCTACACCTCTAGCCTTATTTTTTTTATTTTTATTTTTTGGATAGTACTGGAGATCAAACCCAGGGCCTCATGTATGCTAGGCAGGCATTCTATTACTGAGCTACATCCTCAGCCCTTTTTATTTTTTTATTTTGAGATATGGTCTTGCTAAATTGCCCAGGTGGGCTTTGAACTCATGATCCTCCTATCTTAGTCTCCAAGTCACATTTCAGACAGATATGCGCCACTGCACCCGGCTCATCACCGATCTTGTCTATACTTCTCACTGAAACATGAGCAACATGAGGGCAGTGCATAGGTCTAATCACCATGCTTCCCAGCCCCAGAAGAGCACCTGGCACACAGAATGGTTCCCTTGTTTGTAGAGTGAATCCCAGCTTACCTTCTCCTCTCTCTAGTTTCATGGTTGTTCTACTGATGATGTTATAGGTACTTATATAGCAGCCTATCAGTGTTTAGTTTTATATAAATGTGTGTTTATTTTATCTATGTAGATTTATTTAGGAGGATGCTAGTGAGTTTGGGAAAGCCTTATCTCTGCTTAGCTGTGTCTGAAGTGCTAAGAGATAAAGGTAGAGAAGGTAGAATTGGGCTCTTCCTCTGTTGGCTGATCAATGAGCAGTTTGTTTAGCAGGGAGACAGGTAAAAGAACTAACAGGTGCTGGGGAATTCAGTGTCAGAGGAATTGTTTTTCTTTCTTTTCTTTTTTTTTGAATGGTTGTGTGCATTGATGATTCAGGGCTCTGGAAAGAAAGCTTACAGGAGAGTTTGGTTTTTTTTTTGGTACTGAAGAGTGAACCCAGGGATGCTTTACCACTGAGCTGCATCCCTAGCCCTTTTTATTTTTATTTATTTATTTATGTATTTTTTGGGGGGGTGGTACCAGAGATTGAACTCAGGGGCACTCGACCACTGAGCCACATCCCCAGCCCTATTTTGTGTTTTATGTAGAGACAGGGTCTCACTGAGTTGCTTAGCGCCTCACCATTGCTGAGGCTGGCTTTGAACTTGCGATTCTCCTGTCTCAGCCTCCCTAAGTGCTGGGGTTACAGGCATGTGCTACCGCCCGGCTCCCAGCCCTTTTTGTTTTTCTGAAACAAGGTCTCACTAAATTGCCCAGGCTGGCCTCGGAACTTGTGATCCTCCTGCCTTAGCCTCCTGGGTTGCTAATATTACAAGAGTGCACTACTAAGCCTGGCTGGGACATTTCTTACTGAGAACCCGTTGGGAGGAGTAACAAAAGAGGCATGATGTTCATGAAGTCAGAGGGAGGCAAGAGATGCAGTAAAGACATGCTAATGAAGAAAGGGCTCTGCTGATGTGACAATCAGTGGATGGCCTCAGTCTTCTGAGTAAAGTAGGAATTAAAGTCCCAACTGGTCCCATCTACTGATCAAAAAAGCCCCAATCTACTTTCTTTTTTTCTTCTCTTTTTGGTGCTGGGGATTGAACTCAGGGCCTCTTACATGCTAGGCAGGTGTGCTACCACTGAGCTACACCTCAACCTCTACATTTCAAAAAATCATAAAATTTTCTTTCATATCCAGTTTCTGTTAGGTTGCAAATCAGAGGTAACTGAAATGTTAATTTGGGCTTGATGTGGAGACAACATGTTATATGCCTATACTTAACTTTGAAATGAAATTGTAAAACACCATTTTGAGGAATTGAGGTTATTAGAACGTCTCTAAATGTAGCCCAGTTATCACAAATCTGGAAAAAGGAATCCATGGTTATCATCATCATCTCCAAGAAGGACAACCACACTAACATGCTAATTGTGATCTGGAGGTGCTAAGGAGCAACCTGAAGTAGGCCTGTTGACTCAGCCTAGTTATTAACAGCAGCTTCTGTCACTCTGAGAAATGGCCCAATATAGGACTCTGTTTCTACAGCGTCTGCTCCCTCTAGTGGCAAATTAGTGGGCGTGGGAAATGTGGAGGGAGGTAGGCCTTGGGAAAAGCGCTCAGGAACAGGTCTCTGCCATTCCAGAGCACAAAACCAGAGCTGCCAAGGCGTCTAGTCTCCTATCTGCCCTGTAGACACAACTGGTAGATTATTCAGTTCAATTCAGAGGTATAAAACAAGATGGGAACTTCACAAATAAGAACTTTTTTGTATTTTTTTTGTTTTTGCTTATAATCAAATTTTAAATATTGCCAAAACCTGGGAAAAACATATGAAAATGGGCATGTCTTCTCTTCATCACTATTACTGGGATTATTAATATATATAACTTCATAAAGACACATTGACGGTAGGTTTCAAAATGGAACAGGTTCAGTTTGGTGTAGTAGCGCACCCCTATAATCCCAGTGACTCGAGAGGCTGAGGCAGGAGGATTGAAAGTTCAAGGCCAGCCTCAGCCAGTTAGTAAGACCCTGTTTCAAAATAAAAAGGGCTGAGGATATAGCCTGGTGGTAGAATGCCCCTGGGTTCAATACCTAGTACCACAAAAAAATTTTTTTTGACAAAATAAGTATGAATCATATGTACAAACATACAATAGAATATTAGAGAGCTATGCTTTTTCATTTTCAGAGTACTGAGAATTGAACCCATGACATTGCATATGCTAGGCAAGCATACTACCACTGAGCTACACCTCCAGCCCAATCTATACTTATTAATAGTCATTAAATTGTTGAGTGAAAATAAAAGATAATAGGAGAGACTAAATATTATAATTCTATTTATGGAGCTGTGATAGTGTGGCTTGTACATAGGTACACATAGGTAGATGTGTGGGAGAACAAACACTAGAACGTTCACAGTGTAGCAGGTAATTGTTCTGTATGTTTCTATGATTTTAAAATCTATAAATACATATTTTTCTTTTTTTGCTGTACTGAGGGTTGAACCCAGGGCCTTGAACTTGCTAGGCCAGTGCTGTACCACTGAGCTATGTTCTCACCCAGGGCATATATTTTTAAAATGTTATTGAAACCTATGCTTAAGCTGAATCTTTTTTTATTTTTATTTTTGGTACCAGGGATTGAACTCAGAGGCACTCAACTACTGAGCCACATCCCCAGCCCTATTTTGTGTCTTATGTAGAGACAGGGTCTCACTGAGTTGCTTAGCGCCTCGCCATTGCTGAGGCTGGCTTTGAACTCGCAATTCTCCTGTCTCAGCCTCCCAAAGTACTGAAATTATAGGCGTGTGCCACTGCACCCAGCTCCAAGACAATTTTTAAAGGAAAAAATAAAATTTCATTTCACAAGGATTCCATAGTGAATTCACATTTGCAGCATCTGAAATGATATTCCCTGGAAGAGATTTGTTAGACAAAATGGAGGGAAATAGTGCTGGCGATGTAGCTCAATGGTAGAGTGCTTGCTTGCCTAGCATGCACAAGGCCCTGGGTTCAGTCCTTAGCAAACACACACACACACACACAGACACGGAAATGAAATAACAAAAACTCCAAAACTCTTATCAAAAATTTTTGATACCCTTATAAAAGAGAGCAAAATGACTTCACTCTAATTGACCACTCCCAGGATTGTGAAATCACCACAAATGCTGTATTTTCTTTATTTTCAATCAGGTTTTAAATTTATATGCAATAACATGTAGTCAATAAAGTTCACTCTCTTTAGATGTACAGTTCTATGAATTTTGACAAATATAGGTCATATAGGTGACACCACAGTAAAGGTATCAGATATGGAGATGTTCTGTATTTCTGCCACCCCAAGAAATTTCCTCATGCCCCAAGATACAACATTTTGGAGGTAAACCAAAATTCCTATGGAGATAACCTATTTGGGTTTTGTTTTTTTTTTTTTTGGTACTGGAGATTGAATTCAGGGGCACTCGACCACTGAGCCACATCCCCAGCCCTATTTTTTGTGTTTTATATAGAGACAGGGTCTCACTGAGTTGCTTAGCGCCTCGCCATTTCCTCGCAATTCTCCTGTCTCAGCCTTCCTAAATGCTGGGATTACAGGCTTGCGACACCACACCCAGCTGGAGGTAACCTATTTGGGAAGCCAACCTCTTCATCTGAGAGATTGCCATATGCAAAAACTAAAGATGCCACAGCCAGACAACTTGGTTTGGCATCCTCCCCCTCCCGCCCAGCTTGGCCCAAACCTCCACTCTTCCCCAGTTTCTCATCTGTCTAAATGATTTTAGCAAGCAACCAGTATTTTCCTTTAACTTTGCAAATTTACTTTTGATTTAAATTAAAATTAGACTGACTTAGAATGGGATTTTTTTTTTTTTTTTTAATTTAAGGTGGCATATGCCTGTAATCCCTGCACTTTTTTTCTTTTTTTGGTACTGGAGATTGAACTCTGGGGCACTCAACCGCTGAGCCACATCCCCAGCCCTATTTTGTGTTTTATGTAGAGACAGGGTCTCACTGAGTTGATTAGCACCTTGCCCTTGCTGAGGCTGCTTTAAACTTGTGATTCTCCTGTCTCAGCCTTCCCAAATGCTGGGATTACAGCCTTGAGCCAGCGCTCCAGGCTAAATCCCTGCACTTTAGGAGGCTGAACAGGAGAATTACGAGTTCAAAGCCAGCCTCAGTAATGGTGAGGCGCTAAACAACTCAGTGAGACCCTGTCACTAAATACAACACTAGAAAGGGCTGGGGATGTGGTTCAGTGGTCGACTACCCCTGAGTTCAATCCCTGGAACAAAAAAAAAAAGAAAAGAAAAGAAAAAAATTGAAGCAAGGGGCTAATTGTAAAGCAACACATTATTTTAAAAAAATTTTATTTTTTTGTACCAGGGATTGAACTCAGGGGTACTTGAACACTGAGCCATATCCCCAGCCCTATTTTGTGTTTTATGTAGAGACAGGGTCTCACTGAGGTGCTTAGTGCCTCGCTGTTGCTGAGGCTGGCCTTGAACTTGCAATTCTCCACTCTCAGCCTCCCAATGTGCTAGGATTACAGGTGTGTGCCACCACGCCCAGCTAAACACACTATTGACTAAGGGGTTGGGGGGAGCCTGTGCTTACCAGAAGCTGCATCAAGCTGCCAGAGTTTTGCCTAATTCCTAGTGTGAGGAGGCAGGCAGGGTGACTGGGTGCTGGGTGAGGAGGGGTGACAAGAAGTACCAGCCCAACATGCATTGTCTTTCCAAAACTTCTTGGCACCTAGGGGTCCCTTCCACTCAAATTCTAAAAGCAACATCATATTGGACCAAATCAAAAATGGGAAAATACAAATTTATTTTCACAAATACTGTTACCTGAAGCAGCATTTCTGTTAGTCAGGTGAGGATGCATATTCTCCAAGAATTCTTATTTCTTTGATGCTTAGTGTTTGTTTTTGAACACTGGCATTAGTTGCCAGAATCCTTTGCAACACTAAATACAATTCTCCTTTACTTTCCTGAAGAGACTAATTCCATTTTCCCTTTGGGGATGTGTGAAGGTTTGAGGTGGGCAGAGATGGCAAGTCTAAATCTGCCAGCTCTTGTTTACAAGAGCTGTAAACCCTGAGGGCTGCCTGTCTGGACCACCCAGGTCTTTTATTTAAATTATTAGGCCACCCAGAAGTGGTCCCTCTGGTGATGGGTGAGCATCAAGACAGTTCACGTTACTGAGTTCTTATTAGGTCTTTGGCAAAGTGCTTTTGTATCATGGTGATTTGATCACAAATATCAGAATCAGCAACTAAAAATGGGTTAAACAATGGTGTTTGTTTTCTTATAGGATAAGAACTCTGTGGGTCATCTAGACCAAGACTGTTAATTTTGCAGCTCGATGGTATCTTCCAGGACACAGGCTCTTTCATCTTCCCACCCTGCCCTGTCAGCAGCAGGGAGCCCCTCCTGCTTTTAAGGTGAGAACCAGTTCCACATGCTCTGTGATGAGAAGGAGCGGAGAGGAATGGCTGTCAGGTAGGGCGCCTGCCACAGTTAAGAGCAAGTTCTTACATTTCCATCAGAGCCCAGTGAGGTGCTGTCATCTCCCAGGGCTTTGGTGACTGAAGCCATGACTTGGACTTGGGTGGGTTTCCAGGATTTTTACTGCAGTCCAAGTCCTGGCTTCCCGAACAAAGTAGAAAACACTATCATAAATTAAACTTATGATAGATTTATACCCAAGGTGAAAATGACAGGGAGCCCCCGTGCCTGTAAATGCTCCGAATGCCTTTGAACCCAGGGATACTTTACCATGGAACTACATTCCCAGTTCTTTTTATTTATTTTTTTTATTTTGAAACAGGCTGTCACTAAATTGCTGAGGCTGGACTTGAACTTGCCATCCTCCTGCCTCATCCTCCAAATCACTGGGATTACAGGTGTGCACCACCCCACCAAGCTAAGAATTGATTTTTGAGTTAAGGAATTGTCTCTAAGATATCACTATAAAAAATGAATATAGCCAGGTGCAGAGGTGCATACTGTATAACCCCATCAGCTGAGGCAGGATGATTGAGAGTTCAAAGCCAGCTTCAGCAACTTAGTGAGGCACTAAGCAACTCAGCAAGGCCCCGTCTCCAAATAAAATATAAAAAGGGCTGGGGATGTGGCTCAATGGTTAAATATCCCTGGGTTCATAAAAAGGGCTGGGGATGTGGCTCAGTGGTTAAATGTCCCTGGGTTTAATCTCTGCACCCCCCAATACAAATATATACTTACATATGTTGATAGTTTAACTAGGATTCAAAACATGCATCTGGGCTGGAGATGTGGCTCAGTGGCAGAGTGCTTGCCTAGCATGTGTGAGGCACTGGGTTCAATCCTTAGCACCATAGGAAAAAATAAATAAAGCCATGCTGTCCATCTACAACTACAATTTTTTTTAAATAAAAAAAATATGTACCTGATATGCTGATAGTGAGCACGGGGTGGGTATCTTTTGACTGTTAAAGGTAGAGGAAATTTGAGATAAACTTGCTATTGTGGGGGAGGTGGCTGCAATAGAAGAGGGAGAGTGAGCAGTGGACATTTTGAGACTGGAGTTGGGGAAAGAAGTTTCCATGGGGGCAGGGGGTAATTCTGAAAGGGAGTGGGGATCAAAAGCCCTGGCTGGTTTGCCCACCTACTTCTCCAGCCTTGTCTTACATCTTTCCTTCCCTTCCCACTAACCAAAGGATACTAGGTTCCCTGAAAGTCAAGTTGCTCGTTATTCCACTGACATCTCTCTTGCCCAGAGGATAGTGGAATCACACTCTAAGATTTGGGCTAGTCATGCAATGTTATTATCTAAAAAAAAAAATTGGAATCTTACGTTTCATTTAAAAACGTGTGCCATTTTGCATCTTTATGCAAAATGTAGCTCACTCACACATTGGTGGGTATAATGTGGTGGACTGGTTCTCGGCATCACCAGATGCATACTGAAAACTGTGGTCAGACTTGAAGAAATAATCCAATTTCAAGGTTTCACCCAACCCTCCCTTTCCTGCCCTGTCTTTTCCAGGGTTCCGTTGCCCTGCATTCTTCTATGAGGCCCCGGGGATTTTACTTGCACACCCTAATCTCCATTCCCAAGTTTGCAGTGCTTTCACAGTTTGTCCGGGTTCAGACAGATTGCGTCTCTTTCTCTTGTGTTTCTTCACGGAACCCAAACAGAATGGGTTTGTCTTCCCTTAAGTATATCAATGTCTAGGAGCTCGACTGGCCCTGAGTTCGGCCTCCCAGGGTCACTCTGCTGGCCTTGAGCTCCTGTGTGCTCTGTCAGTCTGTCTTCTCTGGGCCTCTGGAAAGATCTTTCCCTTATGGTGCCCTACTTTTCCAGTTTCCATAGAGGAGCTCCCAGGAGGGATCCAGGGAGGTGCCTGCTGGAAAGGCCAGCCCCCACAAGGCCGCTGACTTACCCACCCTCCTGCTGAGCTTACCCCGCCCTGCCAGATCTGTTCTGTGCCTGGATGTCTCTGCAGCTCCATTGTCCTTCTCCACAGCTTGGCTGTCACCTGGGTCTCAGCCTTTCCCAAATGCTAATAGTAAACTCATTACCAGGACTCAAATCCTGCCCCCGCCCTCCACCCCCTCTGGTCCCATTCAAATCCAAGCCACTGTTAACATCTCCCCTAACACACAGGGCCATTCAGAAAGTGTCACCCGGAACTTGAAGACAAAGCCAGTGGAGGTGGGAGGCAGCTGGTGAGTCTCAGCTCTGATGGAGCCTGACACCTTATTACCCAGAAAGAAATAATTTAAATTACATGATAATGAATGCAGTTGCTGGCCCAAAAGATGTCCCAGGTTCTCCTTTACCTCTGGGGACGCAGGTGATGTTTCAAAGGGAACAATCAAAAATATACGCTTCAGGAAGATGAAAATAGCTATTGTTTTGTTTTTTCCTCCGAGATTACCCGTTCAGCATTCTCACTTCACCTGCCCAGCCTTTCTGTTCCTTTGGCCTCTGCAAAGTCTCAAAATGTATATATATCTTCCACAGAATTTGCCTGGCTAGACTTGCAATTACTTGCTAAAAATCAATTTTTTTGTATTTGAATTTTTATTTTTTGTAACACCTAAAAAATGAACAGAAGAGGCCTCAAAGATATCTGTGTATTCAGGGCCTCAAATACCTATTTCTATTTATTTTCTTTTTCTTTCCACACCCCTATACTGGGGTTTCAACCCAGAGGTGCTCTATCACTGAGCTACATCCCCAGCCCGTTTTATTTTTTATTTTGAGACAGGTCTCATTAAGTTACCCAGAACTTGGAATCCTTCTGCCTCAGCTGGGATCACAAGCACATGTCACTGCTTGGCTTTTAAAAATTTATTGCAATTATGATTGTATACTAATTATACAAGATAATGGGCTTCATTATGAAATTTCCTTATGGGTGTATAATGTGCTTTGATTGTATCAGCTCTCCCTATGGCCCTCTCTACCCTTCCCTGAAAGTCACCCACTACTTCCATGTCTAGTTTCATTTTCCATATCTATGAAAGACCCGAGCTAAATAAACCCCATGACAGGCTTTGGACCCTCCAGAAAAACTAGTAGGCCCGAGTTTCTGTTCCAGGAAAACACACACATTGCTCAAGGCTGAAGCCACTCTGGGACCACTGTAAGATCAGCCAAAGAGGTTAAAATATACATCTGGCATTCCTGCATCTGAGTCAGGGTCTAGGAACTATAGGTAGTTACTTTGCACAAATTAGCCAATCACTCGCAGCTTGCCCAAACCCCACGTGGGCCTCTTAAACTCACCTTGTAGTTGGTCATTTTCAAAAGATTCTCAAAAGTCATGATTGGGTCCCGCCAAATGTAACAAACACCCCCCAGATTCTGAATGGTCAATATTGTCACCATAGGTGCTGTACGATTGTAATTGGTGCTTGTGTAATGATGCGATGCATACGTCATATCCACTGCCACCACCTGTCTCCTCCCCCTATAAAAACCCTGCTCAGCCATTGTTCTGGGCTCTCTGCACAGACCCGCTGAGTCCCTGCGACGGTGAAGTCTGAGAGACCGAGCTTAAGCCTAGATAAAGCTCTTTGCTTTTACATATGTGCCTTGGTCTCCCTGGTGGTCTTTGGGGACATTGTGATCTGGGCATTATGATCTAGTTTTATTTTTCCCACATAAGAAGTTATACTTGCCTTTCTGAATCTGGTTTTTAACATGATGATCCCCAGTTCCATCCATTTTCCTGCAAATGACATGATTTCATTCTTCTTTACTTCTGAATAATATTCCATTGTGTTTATATACCACATTTTCTTTATCCACTCATCCACTGATGGGCATCTAGATTAATTCCATAACTTGGCTATTATGAAGTGTGTCATGATAAACATGCATGTCCAAGTATTACTTTTATATGCTGACTTTGATTCCTTTGGGTATATATCAAGCAATGGTATTGCATTTGGTAGTTCTATTTATTTACTTATTTATTGTATGGTACCAGGTATTGAATCCAGAGACCTACCACTGAGCTACATCCTCAGTCCTTTTTATTTATTCATTTATTTTTTAATTTATTTTTTTTTGTGTGTGTGGTACTGGGGATTGAACTCAGGGGTACTCGACTGCTGAGCCACATCCTCAGCCCTATTTTGTGTTTTATGTAGAGACAGGGTCTCACTGAGTTGCTTAGCACCTCACCATTGCTGAGGCTGGCTTTGAACTCGCGATTCTCCTGTCTCAGCCTCTGTAAGTGCTGGGATTACAGGCTTGAGCCACCGCGCCAGGCTAGTCCTTTTTATTTTTTATTTGGAGACAGGGTCTCTCAGATTTCCCAGGCCTTGCCCTTGTGATCAACCCCTTCAAACTCCTGAGTAGTTAGGATTCCAGGCATAGGCCACTGCACCAGGCTCTTTCTAGTTTTTTGAGGAACCTCCAAACTGTTTGCCATAGTAGCTGCCCTAATTTACATTTCCACCAACAGCGAATAAACCCTTCCCCATCTTCAGCAGCAGATGGAATTCAATGCAGTTTTCTTTTCTTTTGTTTTTACTACTGGGGATTGAATTCAGAGGTGCTTTACCACTGAGTTACATTCCCAACCCAGCCTTCTTGCTTTTAGAGACAAGGTCTCACTAAATTGCTGAGGGTTTTGCTAAGTTTCTGAGGCTGGCCTTGAACTTGTGATCCTCCTG
>PVHX01036546.1:0-10744 GCA_004024805.1 Geosciurus inauris
GTTCAAAAATTGATTATAAAAATGATCAATGAAAGACAAGCATGATGTCACATACCTGTAATCCCAGCACTTTGGGAGGCTGAGACGGGAGAATTGTGAGTTCAAAGCCAGCCTCAGCAATGGTGAGGGGCTAAGCAACTCAGTGAGACCCTGTCTCTACATAAAACACAAAATAGGGCTGGGGATGTGGCTCAGTGGTTGAGTACTCCTGAGTTCAATTGCTGGTACCCAAAATTAAAAAAAAAACAAAAATAAGATCAATGAACTCCAAGAGAACACGGAAAAAAAAAAAAACTGAATGTATTAAAGATGTCAGTGCAGCATATGACTGAGAAATTCAATACAGGAATAGAGATATTGAGAAACTACCAAACAAAAATCTTGAAAAGGAAAGACAAAATAATTTAAACAAAATGTTCAGCTAAAACTCTCTGATAGAGTAGACCATGCTGATTACAGAATCAGAGAGCTGGAAGACAAAGTGGCTTGCCTTGACCATTCAGACAACATTAAAGGTGAGAAAATATGTAACCATGACTACACTATATAAAAACTCTTGGATAAAATTAAGATAACAATTTTAAAAATGATTGGAATTGAGGAGGGTTAAGAGATGCAGGTGAGGGGCTGGGATTGTAGCTCAGTGGTAGAATGCTTGCCTCACACATGTGAGGCACTAAGTTCGATCCTCAGCACCATATAAAAATAAATAAACAAAATAAAGATATTGTGTCCAACTTTAACTAAAAATAAAACAAATTAAAAAAAGAGATGCAGATAAATTTATGGATAAACTCTTCAAAGTAATAATAACAGAAAAAATTAAAAACCTTAAGAATCAGGTGAATATCCATTACAGAAAGTATTCAGAACTCCAAATGGACAACATTCAAAAAGAATCTGTACAGATGCATCTCCATGATGTATCTCTCCATTATGCCTAACAGACAGAACAAGGGTAGAATTTTAAAAGCCTCAAGAGAACAAAGTCATGTTGAAGAAGCCACTTCCTAACCCAAAATGATGGAGAGTTGGCCTATTTTTCTTCTAGAAGGCTCAGTGTCTCTTGTCTACTACCTAGGTTCTTGATCTACTTTGAGTTGAGTTTTGTGCAGGATGAAAGATAGGAGCTCAACTTTACTCTGCTACATATAGGTTTCCAGTTTTCCTAGCACCACTTGTTGAAGAGGCTATCTTTTCTCCGATGTATGTTTATGGCACCTTTGTCTAGTATGTCATAACTGTATTTATGTGGGTATGGCTCTGTGTATTCTGTTCCATTGGTATTCATGCCTATTTTTGTACAAATACCATGATGCTTTTGTTATATCTCTGTAGTAATACATGATAAGGGTGATAGAGGAAAGAATAGAAATTCATTGCATTAGACAAAGGGGAATGGAGGAAAGGGAGGGGTGATGGGACTAGGAGACAGTAGAATGAATCAGACATAACTCTCATTTGTTCATATATGAATACACAAACAGTGAAACTGCACTTCATGTGCAACCACAAGAATGAAATTCTAATTACAAGAAGTTATACTTCATGTATGTATAAACATTCAAAATACACTGCACTGTCTTGTATATCTAAAAAGAATAAATTAAAAAAAGAACAAAGTCAAGTTTCCATTTCAAAGCAAGTCAATCAGAATTATGTCTAATTTCTTACAATTGGTCAAAAAATATATGAAAAAGTGTTCAATATCTCTAGTAGATAAAGAAATGCAAATTAAAGCTATACTGAAATTCCATCTCACTCCAGCCATTATGAAAATTATCAATAATACAAGTAACAATAAATATTGGAAAGGATGTGGGGGGAAAGTACACTCATACATTGCTGGTGGGAGTACAAATTGGTGTGAGCGCTATAGAAAACAATATGGAGATTATTCAGAAAACTTGGAATGGAACCACCATTTTACCCAGTTATCCCACTCTTCAGTTTATACCTAAGGGACTTAATATTAGCACTACAGTGACACTACCACACCAATGTTTATAGCAGCCCAACTCAAAATAGCTAATGTATGGAACCAACTGAGGTGCCCTTCAACAGATGAATGGATAAAGAAATTGTAGTATGTATACACAATGGAATATTACTCAGTGTTAAAGAACAACAAAATTATGGAATTTACTGATAAATGGATGGAGCTTAAGAATATTATGCTAAGTGAAATAAGCCAATCCCAAGGAACTAAAAGCCAGATCTTATTTCTTATATGTGCATACTAAATCACAATAATGAGGGATTAGGGAAGATTAGAAGTACTTTGAATTGAACAAAGGGGAATGAAGGTAAGGGAAGAGGAATGGAAATAGGAAAAATAGTAGAATGAATCAGACATTACTTTCCTATGAACATATATAAATATATGACCAATGTAATTCCACATCATGTACAACCACAAGAATGGGACAGTATATTCTTTATATGTATAATATGTCAAAATTCATTTTCCTTTCAGGTATAATTAATAAGAACAAATAAAAAGAAAAAGAATTACTTCTTATTACTTAGCACAAACTCGAGTAGGAATAGGAATGATGTTTTCCAAGTCTTTTGAGAAAATAAATGTCAACAAAAATTGCTATATCCAGCAAATCTGTCCTTCACAATGAAAGAGGAAATAAAATTCTTCCAAGGAAAGCAAAAACTAAAATAATTCATGACTAATAAGAACTTACTTGAAGAATTACTCTACAAGGAAGAAATAAAAAGAAACCCATATCTCACAGTTGAACAAATCACAACTGAAGAGCAGCTAAGCAAATGAAAACCAGGATCAAATTAAACAGTATAAATAAATCAAATTGGCAAGAATTAATAAAGATCTATATAAAATGATGTTGAATGTGAATGGTCTCAACTCTCCAAATAAAATGCAGACACTGGCACAGTAGTTTAAAGAACAAGACACATCTAATTGTTCTTTGCAAAAAACTCATCTTACTGGCAAAGACAGCCACAGGATGTTTGTGAAAAATACCGTGAGAATAGAGTCCCAAAAGAAGGGGGGAAAACTATAGTCATATCTGATGAAGCAGACTTCAAACCAAAATTAATCAGAAGAGACTAAGAAGGTCACTTCACACTGGTAAAGGGAAAAATCCAACACAAAGATATAACAATAGTATATATTTAAGCCCTAAATACTGGTACACCTAATCACATAAGAGACACTACTTGAATTGAAGATTTAGATAGATTCCATTACAATAACAATGGGTGATTTCAGTAAACTTCTCTCATCAATAGATAGGTAATCCACATATAAACTCAGTAAAGATTCTTTAGACCTCAAAAAAAAGCATTATAGATCAAATGGACTTAACAAATATCTATGGGATATTTCATCCAAAAACAGTGGACTACACTTTCATTGCAGTAACTCATGGAATCTTCTACAAAATAAACCACATTTTAGACTGCAAAGCAAGTCTTAAATAATACAAAAATTGTTGATAAAATTCCTTGCATCTTATCTGATCATAATGGAATGAAATTAAAAATCAACACCAAAAATTCCTACAGAAACTATAGAAACACATGCAGAATGAACAATACACTTTGGAATGTTGAATTGTTATATAAATCAGGGGACAAATGAAAAAATTATTAGACTCAAAAGAGAATAGTGTTAGAACATACCAGAATCTTGGGGATACGGTGAAGGCATTTCTAAGAAAAAAAATTATAGCTATATGTACCCACATAAAAAATAAAAACTATCTTCCCCCACAAAACAACCTAACAATGCATCTCAAGGCCTTTGAAAAAGAATAGTAAATCAATTCCAAAACTGGTAGAAGGAAAGAAATAATAAAAGATCAGAGCCAAAATCAATGAAATTGAATATAAAACTACAAAGGATCAACTAAATGTAGAGTTAGTTCTTTGTAAAGATGAACAAGATTGATTAGTTGTTAGTGAAACCAACAAAAATAATGATGACTCAAATTAATAAAATTAGGGATGAGAAAAGTGAAATCACCACAAATATCCTAGAAATCCAGAGGATCATTAAAAACTAATTTGAAAACTTTTACTTCAATAAATTGAAATGCTTAAGAGAGGAATACATTTCTAAATATATATAACTTAGAATATCTAAAGAGTCAAATTACTAGTAATGATATAGAAGCAATAACGGAAAGTCTTTGTACAAAGAAATGCTCAGGGTCGTGTGAATTCTGAACTGAATTCTGCCAGATTTTAAAAAAGAATTATTGTCAATGCTACTCAAATTATCCCATTAAATACAAAGGAATAGAGCACTTCCAAATTCATTCTATGAAGCAAGTATCACACACATACCCAAAGCAGATATAGACACAAGGAAAGACAATTATAGACCAATCTCCATGATGAACTTAGATGAAAAATTCTTTTTTGAGAAGGGAACTGAACCCAGGTGCATTTTACCTCTCATCCTCATCCCCAACCCTTTTTATTTATTTATTTATTTATTTTTTGATACAAAGTCTCATTAATTTTCTAAAGTTGATTTGAAAATTGTGATCCTCCTGCCTCAGTCTCCCAGGTTGCTGGGATTATAGGGGTGCACCATCATAATGGGCTTACATAAAAATTTCTTAATAAAATATTATCAACTGGTATTCAGTAACATATTAAGAAGATAATACACCATGACCAAGTTGATTTTATCCAAGAAATACAAAGATGTTGTCCAATATGCAAATCAAAAAATTAATTCATCACATAAACACAATTTAGGACAAAAATCACTTAGTCATCCTAATAGATGCAGAGAAAATCTTTGATGATATTCAGTATCCATTCATGATAATAACACTGAAGAAACTAACAACAGAAGACACCTACCTCAACATTATCAAGATTACATATGACAAATACCAAGTCAACATCATAGTGAACAGGGAAAAATTGAAAGCATTTCCTCTAAAATATGCAAAAGTTAATGATGCCCACTCCTGCCACTCCTATTCAATATAGCACTAGGAATTCTAGCCAGAGTAGACAAGAGAAAAAAGTTAAAGGGATACAAATTGGAAAAGAAGAAGTCAAATGATTGCTGTTTGCAGGTGATATAATACTATATTTAGAAGATCCAAAAAGCTTCATCAAAAGATTTCTATAGCTAATAAAAATTCAGCAAAGTAACAGTTTACAAAATCAACATACAAAATCAAGCACTTTCCTATGTGCCAACAATGAATCTGCTGAGAAAAAAACAAACAGGAAAACAATCCCATTCACAATAGCCTGACAAAATACCTAATAATTAATCTAAACAAAGGGGTGAAAGACCTCATCAATGAATCACTGAAAATGATTGAATACTGAAGAAAGAAAATGAAATAGGCAAAAGAAGATGGAAAGACCTCCCATGTTCTTAGAAGGCAGAAATCAATAGTAAAAATGACAATACTACCAAAAACAATCTACAAATTCAATGCAATCCCCATCAAAATACAAATTACATTCTTCACAGAAATAGAAAAATTATTCCAAAGCACTTTTAAGCCAAAGAAGCAAAGCTGGTGGCATCACAATGCCTGACTCCAACTACACAGCTACATTAAGAAATCATGCATGGCACTTGCATAAAAGACCAATGGTACAGAATAGAAAACAGAAACAAACCCACCACACAGATACAGACTTCCAATACATGACAGAAATGCCATAAACATATGTTAGATAAAATACAACCATTTTTAACAAATGGTGATGTTTAAACCAGTTACTGTATGTAGAATAATTAGATTAGAACCTTCTCTCTCACCCTGAAAAAAAATCAACTCAAAATGAATCAAAGACCCAGGAATTAGACTAGAAACTATGCAACTCCTAGAAAAAAACACGTGGTCAATGCTCCAACATATAAATGCAACCAACAACTTTCTCAATAGGACTCTAATGAATAGGACCTTCAGGGAATAAAGCAGAGTGTTGATATTTCAGATGGTATCAAATTAGAAAGCTTCTATGCAGCAAAGGAAACAATGAAGTATGTGAAGAGCAAATCTGAAAACTGGGAGGCAAATCTTTGTTTGCTATTCTTCTGACAGAAGATTAATATGGAAAACTCAAAAAAACTTAACACCAAAACCTCAAATACCTCAATTATTAAATGAGCAAATGATTAAAGAGACATTTTAAAAAAAGAAGAAACCCAAATGGCAAAAAAATACATATTTTAAAATGTTCAAAATCATTAGCAATTAGGGAAATACAAGTCAAAACTACATTGATGTTTCATCTCACATCAGTCAGAATGGAAGTCATCAGGAATACAAACAGGGGGCTGGGGTTGTGCCTCAGTGGTAGAGTGCATGGGTTCGATCCTCAGCACCACATAAAAATATGTAAATAAATAAAATAAAGATTTTTTTAAAAAAGAATACAAACAGGGCTGGGGTTGTGGCTCAGTGGCAGAGTTCTTGCCTCACACATGTGAGGCACTGGATTCAATCCTCAGCACCACATAAAAGTAAGTAAACAAAATACAGATATTGTGTACATCTACAACTTTAAGAAAATTTTAAAAAAGAGTACAAAAAATAGTAAGTGGTAGAAAAGATATGGAGAAATAAGAACACTTTTTCACTGTTGGATTGTACACATAGGGATGGTAAATTGCTGTAACCACTATAGGAATCAGCATAAATGTTCTTCAATAGCCTAGGAATGGAATTGCCATATGACCCAGATATACCATTTCTTGGTATTTATCTTAATGGATTAATCTTAATATAGTGACAAATGCATACCCATGTTTATAGCACACAATTCACAAGAGTCAAACTATAAAACCAGCCCAGGTACACTACATCAGGTGAATGGATAAAGAAAATACAGTATGCTTACACTATGAAGTTTTTTTCGGCCATAAAGAGGAAAGAAAGGTTATTTACAGATGATTACAGGAAAGGAAAAGAAAATGGATGGAATTTGATAATATTATATTAAACAGAATAAGCCAAACTCAAAGTCAAGTCATGTTTTCTCTTCTTTTATATGTGGAAGATAGAGAGGAAAATAATAAAAAAGAAATTCAGGAGATCACATGAAAATTTAAGGAGATCAGTAGAATATAGGAAAGAGAACAGGGTATATGGGAAGGAAGGAATAGGGTAAATACTGGGAAATGATATTTTACAAATCATATTGCTATATTGTGTTAATGTATGAATATGTAACAATGAATCCCACCAATATGTACAAATACAAATGCACCAATAAATTATGAAAAATAAAATAATCAAAATAGAATGTTTGATATTGAGATGTAGTGCCATGCTGTTCAGACTATATCACTGATAATCAAATTTATATTTAAAGTAATAAAATTGAAAAATTTTATTCAGTACATATAATATATATTATTTTCAAATATATAAAATTGTGAAGTATTTTTCAATATAAGGCAAGATATTTTAACAAATAATGACATATAATCAAGAAACTAAAGAGATTAAATTGTGTTTCTTTAAAATATAGTATTTCATACTGTTACCTACAGCGACTTTGGATTGATTCAGCATGGGTTTTTGAGCAGGCTTCATCAAAGTAGACATTGAACAATTCAAATCAGAGATCTTAAACAAAACTCACATCATATCAGAGAACTTAGGTTGATAGTATCACAGAAATATTCATGCTTTGACTGAAATGAACTATGGATGTTTAAAAAGCAGAGATTTGTATCTAATGAAAATCAATCCCTTCACAATTTTTGCCTTGAAATGTGAAATAGTATTTTTCACTGTTCAAAGCATTTTCAGAAATACTGTTTAGGAATTGCCTCACATTTAGTATCTATCTTTAAAAACTAGCATTGCGAAAATTTGGCTACCACTGCTTAAAGTTCTATGCATTCCATTAAGAGAGTATAGCGTGGTCTGAGAAAGGAAGCAAATAATCAGCAATCATATCAAAAAAATACCTAACTTTCTACTTAGAAAATGTAGGGAAATTTTGCATAGTGGGAAAACTCACTGCAAACGAATTTGTAAATTTTTATCAGCTAATGTGCTTTTCACATGACATCCCAGCCAAACCCCGTTCAGCTAGACGAAATCCCTAGAGTTGATTGACTCTTTGCTAGGGATGTAGACAAAATAATCTCTTCGTAGTTGCTTGACTAATGGGGCACCATAGTAGCCAATAACTTATCGTCTCTATTTACTCATGTATGAATAAAAAATGAGAGTTTAGTTTTTTTTTATATGTAGAAACAGTACTAATTAGACATGAGGCCTTAAGTGCTTTGTACAGATGGAAATTCTACATTAATAGAAGCATTCAAGCAAAGATTATATGTTCACTTGACAGAGTATAATAGTAGTATTTCAAAATAGAGAATTGTATAATGTTAACTCTTAATATTCCTACCAATTTTGAAATTTGGTGATTTTGTGCTTAATTTGATGTTTATTAATTTCTGTTTTTCTTTCCACATTTACTTTCTCCCTGTCTTTAGTTTGTTGTCAGTGTCCACCCTCAGAGATAGGATCTTTAAAACTCAAAAATGTAGACTCTTTAGTAGATCCAAGAGAGATTTTAGAGAGGACACCTCTCAATCAGGCTCTTTGTGTTCAATATTAAAGGAATAAAATGGAGATTGACTAAAGCAGAATGGTAGACAAACTAGATAACTTTCCCATCTCCCTAGCATCAGGTCTTGTAAAATCATTAAATTAAGTTAATTTAATTCATATAAAATTAAAATACCTCTATTAATATATAAATAAAAAACTTTTAAATCCAAAAAAGTGCTATTTTGAATCAGCTCCTACATATGCAAAAAGGAACATAAATAATCTCCCCAGGTAATCATTCAAAAATGATTTGTACTAAGTCTTGGAAGGTATATCACACTTACTTTTAAATACATATTCCTCTAGTATACTGGAAAATTACTTCAAATTCAAACAATGAAGCAAAACTGGAAAAGACTGTCGATTGAACTTTGTCCTGACCTCTAGTTCAACTCTTCACAGCTGTCCTGTTTCATCTTGCCAGTGAATTAGCTCACCACTCAAATTGACAGAAAGCAACAGCCAAAAGCAGAATTGGTCTCTGAATTTAAACGTTCTGGTTTACATCTTCATTTGCAGATTCATACCTTTCCTTGAACAAAGATATAGTAGAACATCAAAGTTTTTTTTCTGCTTGTGTTTGCTGGGATATGATTATTCAAAATTATATGTAAACAAAATAGGTGACAATGCCAATAGAAACTTCAAAGCAAAATTATTATTAGAAATAAAATGAAAATCAGCATAGGGATGAATTACACTAAATGGCCAAATAATTAAGAACAAATTCTGAATAAAGCATTAGAAATAAATCAAAATAACAGGAAATAAAAATCATCTCACTATCATAACATTGTAAATTGTCTAAACTCTTCAATCAAAAGACATAGGTTTGCATATTGGATTTTTTAAAAAGACCCAACAAGTTGGGCACGGTGGCCCATGCTTGTTATCCCAGCAGCTCTGGAATTCGAGGCAGAGAATTATGAATTCAAAGTCAGCCTTGCCAGCTTTGTGAGGCTCTAAGAAACTCAGTGAGATCCTGTCTCTAAATAATAAAATACAAAAAGGGCTGTGGATGTGACTCAGTGGATAAGCTCCCCTGGGTTCAATCCCTGGTAACCAAATAGAAAAAAAAAGACCCAAAAATATGTCATTTGCAAGAGATTCACTTTACAGTCAAAGACATCCACAGAATGAAGGTAAAAGGACGGGAAAAGATATACCATGGGAATGGTAGATGAAAGCAAGAAGAGGTAGCTACTCTCATATCAAACAAAGTGGGCTTTATGCCAAAACTTATCAGAAGAGACAAAGAAATTCACTTCATACTGGTTAAGTCAACAACAATCATGATTGTAAATATTTATGCTCCATACAATGGTGTATCTATGCACATAAAACACACTACTCCCCATTTAAAGAATAAAATGTACTATATTATAATACTGAATGATTTTAATGCAACCCTCTCACCACTAGATAGGTCATTCAAATATAAACTAATTAAAATTCTTCAGAACTAAAAAATACCATCAATCAAATAGACATGATAGATAACTATAGAATATTTCATCCATCAACTACTGAATTCACTACTCTCATAAACACAAGGAACCTTCTCTTAAAAAGATCATATTTTAAGGCACAATGTACATTTCAGCGAATAAAAATAATTGAGATAACTGCTTGCATACTACCAAATCATAATAGAATGAAATTAGACATTGCTGATGTTGTTGTTTTGGCAGCAATGAAGGATTTGTGCTAGACAAATACTTCTTAGACATGACACCAAACACACAATGGCAGAAGAAAAAAAGATGAATTGGACATCATCACAATTGCAGCTGCGCTTCAACAAGCACCATCATAATAGTGAAAACAGAACCTACAGAATGCAAGAAAATATTTTCAAATTATATGTCTAATAAGGGAGTTGTATGTATAATATTTAAATAATTCTTGCAACTCAATGATTCAAGGACACTAATTCAAATTTTTAAAAAGCAAATAATTTGAATAGATTTTTTTCAAATAAGATATACAAATGGCTTAATAAGCACTGTGAAAGATGTTCATCATTAGTCATTAAGAAAATTCTAATTGAAACTACAAGATAGTACTCCATACCTACTAGCACAGCTATAATTTTTAGAAAAAAAACACATAATAGCAAGTGTTGATGAAGATGTAGAGAAATTAGA
>PVHX01036547.1:0-10744 GCA_004024805.1 Geosciurus inauris
AGGATCGAACCCAGGGCCTCACGCATGCGAGGCAAGCGCTCTACCTCTGAGCTACAATCCCAGCCCCCCATATGAACTTTTGAAACTTTGGAAGAGATTATTGCTATGTTGTTGATCTGGGAATAAAACAGGCAATTAATATTAGTTGAATGAATAAAGGACAAAATAAATAAATATATGTAGCAATCTGCTTTGAGGGTACAATGATGAACAAAACAGACCTCAAGAGGGAGACAGAAAATTAAAACAAGTAAAATTTAAAAAAAAAAGAGGGAGACAGACATTAAGTATACATGTCCCCAAACAAATGCGTTGCCTGGTTTCTGGAATAGAGAATCTGACGAGCCCAGAAACTGTGAAAGCCATAGATATCCTCTCCAAGGTAGCCTAAACCATCCAAGGAAATCTAATTCTCGTTAACATATTCTGTTTTAGTTTTTGTTTTTGTTTTGTAGTTGTACATGGACAGAATGCCTTTATTTTGTTTATTTTTATGCAGTGCTAAGGATCAAACCCAGTGTCTCACACAAGTGAAGCAAGTGCTCTGCCACTGAACTACAGCCCCAGCCCTCATTAACATATTCTTTTGGGGTTTTCCACCTAAGTCTTTTGTCTGTGAAATAAAACCCAGAAATAGTGTTACTTGTCAAACAGATGAAGACCTAGGTAGGACAGCACCTAATCCACCAGTCTGCCTTCAGTTAGGTGCCAACACTTTCCATTGCCTGGCCATCTTCCTTCCTCTCTTATGAATTACTAAATATTCTCAATGAGTTTTTGAGTAACTACCAGAGCCCAAGACTTCAGTCTGACATATCCCTGAACAGCAAATAAACCTATGTGTATTGCCCAGAGGCCAAGGATTTTCACTGTTGCCCAAAGCCACATTCCAGGGTGCCCAAACCACACACTGGGTATCCCACTTGTATCACTGAAGTGAGCCAAATCACGTAATTCATTGCACTTGGATGGAGTGTCATGTGCCTGGCACTAAGGACTGCATAAAACTTGCCCAATAAGAGTTTAGGGGGAGGGCTGGGATTGTAGCTCAGCGGTAGAGTGCTTGCCTCGCATGCGTGAGGCCCTGGGTTCGATCCTCAGCACCACATACAAAGCAATAAAATAAAGATATTATATTCATCTACTACAACTAAAAAAAAAAATCTTAAAAAAAAAAAGAGTTTAGGGGGAGGAATGATTTCCAGAGAAGCATTATACCATTCTCACCCCCCAAAAAATCTTGATTTCCCAAAGCTCTGGTAGCTTTGGGAATAGTGTGGTCTATAATCAGTCCAATTGGCTCAGTCAGGAAAACAGAAACCACTGTACAAAGCTCAGACAGAATAGTTTTTGTTTGTTTTCTTCACAAGGTATCTGAGTTGCCTAGGCTGACCTCCAATCCATGATCCTCCTGCATCGGCCTCCCAAGTAGCTGGGATTATAGGCTTACACCACTATGCCTCGTTTAGAGAAAGATTTTAATTCTGGAAAACAGTAGCACAGATGTTGGAATGGCTGGAGGAGATGGAATGAAGGGAAGGAATTCTGCCTAGAGATAAGAAAGCTGCATTTGCTGTTAGAGGTAACTCTGTGGCCAGTGCTGAAGCTCCACTTTCACAGAAAAAAAAATGTCTAGCTAGTGCCAGATCTGCCTTTGAGACATCTCCACCACTAGTGCCAGACCAAAGTGGTTTCTTTTCTCCCACCAGTAACTCCCAGTGGTCAAACCTGAACAGAAGCCAGTTGGTAAAGGATTCTAGAAAAAAAGAAGTATAAAAGCTTCCAGCCCTTCCAGTTATAAAACAGAGTAGCACAGAAGGGAAAATGAGCCAATAAAAAAATAACTGGCACAATAATATTATCAGTTAATTAAGTAGATGTTAAATAATTTGATGTCAATTACATTTAATAGAAAATCACTTCTGAATGGGCTGGATATGTATACAGCACTAATCAATTTCTTTATAATCATTTCTTGGGAAATCTTTCTGTTGAGCCTTATTAAGAGGCAGTAGGAGCCGGGTACCGTGGAGCAAGCCTGTAATCCCAGCTCTTAGGGAGGCTGAGACAGGAGAATCGCGAGTTCAAAGCCAGCCTCAGCAAGGGCGAGGCGCTAAGCAACTCAGTGAGACCCTGTCTCTATATAAAACACAAAATAGGGCTGGGAATGTGGCTCAGTGGTTGAGTGTCCCTGAGTTCAATCTCCAGTAACAAAAAAATAATAATAATGATAATAATAATATTAATAATTTACCTTTCCAATTAGAAAACATCTTATTTTCCCAATTGAGAGTGGAGGACGAACACCACAATCAAAATCTTTGTATTTGTTATAAGGAGCAAGAGCCAGTGAGATTTATAGTGGGGAAATATAGCTTATTATTATATTTAAAGTCTCCTTTATAATGGAAGAAGAATGAATCACCAAAAATGCAAAAGCTACATAAATTAGCATCCTTCAATATCTTTACACAACTCAGGGACAGCACAGTAAATTTATGTCCCAACGTTAACCTCCTTTCAGATTCCACCCAGGCATAGCTGCAAGCATTTGTAAGACTCAGGTTACTGCCATTTGATGCCTGATATGGAATGTTTTTTAACATCTTTTTCCTCTGCTCTTACACTGATTCATACAGTGCTTTGTTCATATTCACTGGGGTTTTGTGGCTGAAATTATATAACTCAAATATGAGTTAATTCCTGTTTTGTTCATTGGCATATAAAACATTCAAGAGAAATGCTTAACAGGATGAATGTCCTAATGGTAAACATATATAGATTATTTCAAAGATTGTTTTAAAATTCTACTGTAGAGTGAAGGATATTTGATTTTAAAAGATCTTGTAAATCTAAGATATAGGCTTCTCAAGTAAACTTTGCTCTTTGCCAGGGTGTATATATGTGTGTATAGACATTTTAAATTTCAGACTTTATTTTGTTGGGTATCACTCTGAAATGCTGTTCCAGAGACTTTTTTCAGAATGATGAAATGGTTTAGAATTATCAAAGTTGGGATGTCTTCTTGGAACTTCACTTATTAAAAACTGCCACTTGCGGGCTGGGGTGTGGCTCAGTGGTAGAGCACTTGCCTAGCATGCGTGAGGCACTGGGTTCGATTCTCAGCACCACATATAAATAAATAAAAAATAAAGGTCCATTGACAGCTAAAAATATTTTTTAAAAAACAAAAAAAAACCTGCCACTTGCTGACATCATATAATGCATATCATATAACCAATGAAAATTAGTATTAGCATTAGAACTTATGAAGATAAGTTCATATGTATGCACTTAAAATGTTCACTTGTGTTAAAAGGAAGAGTATTTCAATTATATACTTTTCTTAAATTTATGCCCAGTTCTCCCTCCATTCTCTTGAGTCTGAGGTAGTCAACTCATTTCATGGTTAAACTTCTAGAAAAACATGGGAGAAGTGAAAGCAATGGATTGAGTTGTATTAGTTTATGGAGCTTAAATTTTCCCCTTTCTCCTCCTGGAGGTGATGAGGTAAATATTGGAGACACATTCATCAACTATGGCATAGAGACTCTAAAGGGGTCATTTCACAGACCACCTGTCTTCAGTACCATTCTAGCAGAATGCATAGGTATGACTGTGCTGCTTTGTCAAATAATGAAACATTTCCAAGCCCATTGTGGCAAGCAAAATAATGACCTCATTCCTTCATCCTCTGGTACATGTTCACAGGTTCCAGGCAGGGACTTTGCTGATGTGAGTAAGGTTTAAAATCTTGAAGTGAAGATATTGCTGTCTTTGAAGATAGAGGAAAGAAGTCATGAGTCAAGGAATGGGGGTAGCCTCTAGAAGCTGAGCATGGCGAGGAAACAGATTCTTCCTCAGAGATTCAAGTAAGGAATACAGCTACATGGAAACCTTGATTTGAACTCAGTTAGACCTGTGTCTGACTTTTTTCTTTTTTAATATTTTTTTAGTTGTAGATGGACACAATGTCCTTATTTCATTGCTTTGTATGTGGTGCCGAGGATCGAACCCAGGGCCTCACGCATGCGAGGCAAGCGCTCTACCGCTGAGCCACAATCCCAGCCCCCTGTGTCTGACTTTTGACTTACAGAACTGTAAGACAATAAATTTTTGTCATTTATTTATTTATTTATTGACACTGAGAATTTAATCCAGAGGGACTTTCCCACTGAGTTACATCCTCAGCCTCCTTTTCACTTTTTATTTTGAGACAGTGTCTCCCTAAGTTACTGATGCTGGCCTCAAACCTGAAAGTCTCCTGCCTCAGGCTTCTGAGTCACTAGGATTACCGGTATGCACCACTGCACCCAGCTAAATTTGTGTTATTATTTTAGGCCACTAAATCTTTGGTAATGTACTACTTACTACAGCAATGGAAAACAAATTGTTACGATTTAGATATGAGGGGTCCCCCAAAAGCTCATGCATACAATATATACAAGAAAGTTTAGAGGTGCAATGAATGAGTATGAGAGCTTTAAATTAATCAGTGCATTCATCCACTCCTTTGGATTTCCTGGACAGTAACTATTGGCAGGTGGGGAGTGGCTAGAGGAGGTAGGTTATTGGGGGCATGTCTTTGGGGTTTATATTTTGTTCCTGCTGAGTGGAGCTCTGTCTCTTTCTTCCTTGTTGCCACGTCCGGAGCTGCTTTCCTTCCACTACACCGTTCCACCACGATGTGCTGCCTCACTTCAGGCCTGGAGCTATGGAATCAATTATTTATGAACTGACACCTCTGAAACCAATGAGCTAAAATAAATTCTTCCTCCTTTAATTGTTCTTGTCGGGTCTTGTGGTCACAGCTCTGAAGAAGCTGACTAAAACACAAATACATCCATAAAGACACTGCCCCAAGTCCTTTGCTGCCTTGATCATTTTGGCCTTTCTCTGCAGACCTTTCTCCACGGTCCGCCACAAAAGGATAACCCTGGCAGACCAGATTTCCAACACTGCAGCTAGCTTTAGTTCGGACTGGGTCATGACCAAGCTTTACAAATTGCGAAATATTACATCACTTTTGATTACAAGGGCCTAAATCAGTGGTTTTCAAACTTTTTGTTTTTACTTCAGCCCACATATTGTAAGATACACATTTTAATCACAATATACATATATTGTAGAATTAAACTGTTTTCCTGAAACAGTACTTTTGTACTGTATGCATTGCACTCTGATATTTTTAATTTTATTCATTTCTATTTTTAATATAAATTATAACCACTAAACCATTTTCATGTTTTACTAATGGGATACAACCCTCAACTGAAAAACACTGATCTAAACCATGACAACTACATAATAAAGATGTAGAGTTTCTGACAGAACATTTTCTGTTTTATTTTTTATGAAAGCAAAAACATCTGTTCATAATTAAATTGCTGTATGTAACTTTACTGTTTTTAAATATTATTTGTTAATGTGCTGAATGTTTTAGTTTTTTCAAAGTGAACATCAAACATGACATTTTGGAAATTGAGCCAAATAGTTAGAAAATAAGAGCACAGCAGTGAGATACACTCTAGAAACAATTTTTATACAAATAGAGTTTGGGGGTATGTGTATTTTGTGTTCTGCTTTTCTGTTACTCAATTTGTTCATTTCTGCTTTTACTTTTAGTATTTCCCCTTTTCTTGCTTGGCTCTAAGAAATTATGTGTTTTCTTGTCTGCAGTTTTAAGGTTAATTTATTGCACTTTTTTCCCTTATTATTATTCATAGCTGCAGTGTCATTTTAGGAAACCATACATTGTTTTAGTGTCTCTTTCATTTACAGGTCCTGGAGACTTCCCTTATTCTCTCAGGAGTTTATGCACTTAAAGTTGCATCTGTTATAATTTAACTAGTTTTTCTAGGTGTTGGTAGCAAATGGTTTTCAAGGTTATGCTATATAATAATACATTATGTTGCAAAACAAACATCCCCCCAAATCACAGTGCCTTGACAACAGCAATGGTTTACTAGTCATTCACTGCACATGTTGGTTATAATTTTGTTCCAGGATCTTCATTCCAAGATGTAGAATGAAGGAGCAGCCTACGTATAGGACATGACTGCCTCATGTCTGAATCATAGAAGGTTCCTTTTTTGATTTTTACTTTTTTTTTCTTTTTCTTTTATTCATTTTTGTTGTTGTTGCTGTTTTGCAGTGCTGATGGTCAAACCTTTGGCACAGGATATCTTTTATTTCTGTTCACATGTGGGGCATACATCACTTCCGCACACATTTCATAGGCCAAAGCAAATCATATGGTAAATTTAATTGGAGAACATAATGCTTTCATAAGAAGGGCAGCAAATACTAGCAAACAATAATATAATCTACCCCATGTTCCCTATAATGCTTCAACCCCAAAGGTTTATCCTTGCATCTCTGTCAATTCAAAGCTCTATTTTAGTGTTGGATTATATTTAAGACTTACATTAACATTTTGTTTTCATTTTAAAAATCTATCTTTAATCATAGTATAATACTGTTTGTCTCACTTAATGCTTTTTGCTATAAAACAGCTGTGCTTATCATGTTTTTATAGGCCACATGAGACTATAGCTATTATGGATTATAATAACATCAAGAAAATAGGGCTGGGGGTGTATAGCTCAGTGGTAAAGCATGCATGAAGCCCTGGGTTTGATTCCCAAGAAAGCGCGCATACACACACACACACACACACACACACACACAAAATTTTTCTAGTTTACCCTGTACCCAGCAATGCACAGTCTTATCCCCCTCAGAATTCACTGAGTGCTACATGTACGAAGGGCCCTGGTAGACAGGAGGATTCTTCTTTGGTCCTAGTATCTGTCTGGGTCACTTGTCTTGCGAGAGGATAGCAATGCTCCCTGTCACTTCCAGACAGCAGTGTTACTTTGTGCATCCACAACTTCAGGGACTTAGGGGTTTTACACACTCTTTTCTAAATTAGCAGCCATCTCTCCTCAGCTTTGGCCCAAGTTCTTAGTTGCTGTATCATACTCAAAATTACCTTGATAGCCAAACCTTGTGTTTGAATTACTTTGTATTTCTCTCTCACACATTCTCTTCCTCTACCTCTTCTTCTCCCTCGACTTAAGGCTCCTCTGCTGTTCATACTCATAGATCCTCCAATAACCAAGCCCATCCTGGAACCTCTGTGAAAACTCATAAAAGTTAAACACCAAGTTGGTATTGTGCTTGTGTAGCTATTATGAATTATAAGTCATTCGCTCTTACTTTTATTAAAATTTTCTTATATGGGCTGGGATTGTAGCTCAGTGGTAGAGCGCTTGCTTCACATGCGTGAGGCCCTGGGTTTGATCCTCAGCATCACATACAAAGCAATAAAATAAAGACATTGTGTCCATCCACAACTAAAAAAAAAAATTTTTTTAATTTCCTTATTTTAAAATGTCTTATCACAATAATTACATACATAGAAAAACATGATATATTAGCAGGGCTTACTAATATATGAATGAAAAAGCACAGTATACACTCCCACCCTCTTCCATGCCTAACTGGACTTCCCAGAAGGAAGCACTTTTAAACTTTCTCTTTCAAGTCTCTTATGGTCATTTATCTAATCCTAAACAGTGGGCCTTAACTACTATTTCTTAATTACTTATAAATCATTCTATTAGTTGAGACTAGTCCCCAAATAAGACTGTCTCAAAATAAAAAGGAATAGGGTTGTAGCTCAGTAGTAAAGTGCCCCAGGTTCAATCTCCAGTATCCCCCTCAAAAAAATTTATAAAGGTTGGCATTTATATATTCCCTAATAACCATTTTTTAAGTTTTGTCCATTGGGTTGCTGCTAAAAATTGAAAACCACTGAAAAACATTGACATAACTATAAAAGTTGTTGACAGAAAATTAGGCACTAGAATTCCATTTTTTTCTCTACTAGGACTACTTCAAGTCCTCTAAAAGATTGTCCAAATTTAAGATTACAGAGTTTTTGGATTAAAGACTTAAGTAAAACCTGCAGCTATAAGTCTACTAGAATAAAACAGGGGAAACACATTGAGACATTGGAATGGGCAAAGATTTTGGGACAAGACTCCCAAAGTACAGGGGAAAAAAGCATACAGACAAATTGGATTACATCAGATTTTTTAAATTCTGCATAGTAGAGGAAAATATAGTCAGGGTACAGAGACAATGTACAAAATGGGAGAAAATATTTGCAAACTATACATTTGACAAGGGAATAAATAATAGCCAGAATATATAAGAAACTCAATAGCAAAAAAATAAATAACCTCATTTAAAAAATGGTCAAGAGATCAAAATAGACATTTCTCAAAAGAAGACGAATAGCCAAATATGAAAGAATGTCGAACATCACTACTCTTTCTTTTTTTGGTACCAGGGATTGAACTCAGAGGCACTCGACCACCGAGCCACATCCCCAGCCCTATCTTATATTTTATTGAGAGACTGGATCTCACTGAGTTGCTCAGCGCCTTGCTTTTTGCTGAGGCTGGGTTTGATCCTCTTGTCTCAACCTCCTGAGCCACTGGGATTACAGGTGTGCACCACCTCACCATGCCAAACATCACTACTCTTGAGAGAAATGCAAATTAAAACCACAATGAGATATCACATCACTCCAGTAAGAATGGTTATTATCAAAAGATAACAAGTGCTGGCAAGTATGTGGAGAAAAAAAACCTATGCATGATGTTGGTGGGAATGTAAATTAATACAGCCATTATGGAAACCAGTATGGAGGTTCCTTAAAAAACTAAAAATACAACTATCGTGGTCTTCAATCTCACTCCAGGTATATATTCAAAGAAATGAAATCAGTATGTTAGAGAGACATCTACATTCCCATGTTTTTTGCAGTACTATTCATAATAGCTAAGAAATGGAAACAACCTAAGTTTCCATGAACTGGTAAATGGATAAAGAAAACATGGTACACACAAACAGTGGAATTCTATTGACCCATAAATAAAAGAATGAAATCTTGTCATTCATCACAATATGGATGGAACTAGAGATAATTATATATTAAGTGAAATAAGCCAGGTACCACATGATCTAAGACAAGTACCATGTGATCTCACTCATATGTCAAATAGTTAGACGCTGATATCATAGAAATTGAGAGTAAAATTATGGTTTTTAGAGGCTAGGGAGAATTGGAGGGGGTGGGATGGGTATTCAATAGGTACTAAATTGCAGTTCCATATGATAAGAAGCTCTGGTGTGTTATCATACAGTAGGGTGAATATAAGTAGAGATTGTTTATTGTATGTTTCAAAAAGCTAGTAGAAAATGTTTTAAATGTTTTTACCATAAAGAAATTCTAAATGCCTGAGGACTTAGATATGTTTAACTTGGTTGTATAATGTTGGGTTGGGGATGTACCTTAATGGTAAAGTGTTTGCCTAGCATGGTGGAAACCTTTTGATCCCCAGCACCACAAAACAACTAAACAACGTATACAGCTAACAGTGCATCAGGTGGTACCCCATTTATATATATAATTTTTATCAGTTAAAAATAAATGTGATTTTTACATGCTAAAAATAAGTAAAAATTAAAGAAAAAGCATTGAGCTTTCAAAATATTTTTATTAGTGCATTATAGTTATACATTAATTTAGGGTTTATTTTGATATAATCATACAAGCATGGAATATAATTTGCTCCACTTCAGTTCCCAGTGCTTTCCTTTTCCCGTCTTTCCTCCCTCCCGCTGTTTCCCTTCCTCTACTTGAGTAATCTTCCTTCTATTTATTTATAGTTCTTTTAAATTCGTGCTCTACAGACATACATAAAGGTGAAATTCCTTGTGGTATAGTATACAGCATAATTTGGTCAATTTCATTCCACTGTTTCTCTGTTTTATAATCCCTCCTCCCTCCTCCTCAAGCCTCTTACCTGCGCTCTACTGATCTCCCTTCTATTTTCATGGGAATTCTCTCATACCTCCACTTTTTTATTCTTTATTTTGGTCTAGCTTCAACATATAAGAGAAAATATTTGGCTTTTGACTTTCTGAGTCTAGTTTATTTCACTTAGATGATGTTCTTCAGTTCCATCCATGTACCAGCAAATCTCATAATTTGATTCTTCTTTGTGGCAGAATAAAACTCCAATATGTATGTACACCACATTTGCTTTATCCATTCATGTCCTGATGAGCACATGTGCTGTTTCTATAACTTGGCTATTGTGAATTGCATTGCTATAAACATTGATGTGGCTGTATCACTACAGTATGCTGATTTAAGTTCTTTTGGATATGTACCAAGGAGTAGGATAGCTGGATCATAGAGTGATTCCACTCCTAGTTTTTTGAGGAATCGCCATACTGCTTTCCAGAGTGGTTGTACTAATTCGCTGCTCCACCAACAATGTATGAAGGTACATTTTCTCCATATCCTCACCAGCATTTATTATTTTTTGTATTCTTGATTGCCATTCTGACTGCAGTGAGATGAAATCTCAGGGTAGTTTTGATTTGCATTTCCCAGATTGCTAAGGATGTTTAACATTTTTCATATATTTGTTGTCCATTTGTATTTCTTCTAAGAAGTGCCTGTTCAGTTATTTTGTCGATTTATTAATTGGTGATTTTTTGGTGTTAAGTTTTTTGAGTTCTTTATATTGCATATTAATCCCCTGTCAGAGGAGCCCCCGGCAAATATCTCCCATTCTTCAGGCTCTCTCTTCATGCTCTTGTTTCCTTTGCTCTTAAGAAGCTTTTTAATTTGATGCAATCTCACTTATTGATTCTTTTT
>PVHX01036548.1:0-10755 GCA_004024805.1 Geosciurus inauris
CTTGTTTTAATCACTTTTTGAGTTAAAAGTCAATATTTAATTAACCAAGTAATTACATTCAGCTTACGTTTGAATCTGGGTATTTGCTCATCTGTGCTTGTTGAGACACTGTCCTCTCGCCCCTCCATCTGTCCCCTGCCCCTTTCCCACCATGCACCCCAGGAGGCTCTGGAGCCAAGTCTCTGGGGGTGACAGGGAGCAGTTGAGATGGCTTTCCCTGGAGGACACCGCCAGATTTGTTCTTCCCGTCAAATTGTTCCTGCAGTTAGTAGTGAAGGGGGTTCCTTATTGGGACTCCACCTCCCCATACACAAGGAGCAGGGTTAATTAAAGCCATTCATTAAAGACAGAAAGGGGGGAGGGCACTGAAGACCCCTCCCTCTAAGCCTCCCTGGTCCAGTTGTAGAGCAGGAGAGCTCAGGGCAGCCTGCCCCCTGGAACTGAGTGCTGGAAGGGGCGGCTCCGGGGCGGTGCCTCTCGGCTGAGGGCACATTTGCGTCTGCTCAGGAGGGCACTGACTTCCTCCGGCAAGTGTGTGTGCACAGTGCTGGCATCTCTGCCATGGCAGAGGGTCAGTGTGGCTTTGAGCTTTGTGTATACTTCGGTTTTTTATTTGAATTTATGGCTTTCTCTGAAACCCCTAATAACATGTTAAGATTTCAGACTTAAGGGTTCACTGATGATTTGATTGAAAAAACCTGGGCTTGGGGTAGGCCCCGCTCTCTCTCTGTGGCTGTGTGTGTCCATGAGTACACACTCACGTGCTTGTGTCCCCCACCCAAGAGCGGCCACCCCAGAGGCCCGTTTCTCACCCTGTCCTTTGAAGTCCGCCTTTGGCTTGGGGATGATGTTTCCCTTTCCCTTGCCCTTTCCCTTGGCCTGCCTCAAGGGGGCAGCTTCTAGTCTCCTGGGTCAGCCAGATGGGAATATCACCCACTCCTCAAGTGTTGGTCTGTTCTTAGAGTTTGCCCTCTGCCCCCACCAGAAGCTCTGTCCTGCAGAAGGTTATCAGTATTTCTGACCAACTTGAAGTTAAAAGAAAGGGTTTAGTGTAGACTCGGCAGACAACACTTGATTAGTGTTCCGCGGCCGAGCACATCCAAAGCCCTTCTGTGTGATATAACCAGCTTAATCCACACAGAAACCCTGAGGGGCAGGTCCTGTGATTATTGTCATGTTAAAGATGAGGAAACTGAGACCTAGAGATTGTGACTTGCTGACAGTGGTTCGTGTGGAGCCCTGGGGCTGCAGCTTCCACTCTCAGAACACTGGGTCCTCCTCCTCCATGACCTTGGCCTTTTTATCCAACTGGAGGACAAAAAAAAAATCCATGTTCAATGAAGAACACAGAGATAGTAAAACTACTCTTTCCCACTCCAAAGCCTCTGCTGTCTAGGGAGACTCAAGTTTGTGTTGGGATGTTTGTTTTGGGGCTTGGGGTTTTGGGGCCCCAAGGAAGGCAAGCAGCTGTGTGTTGCTTTATCTTCCACTGGGCGTGTGCGTACATCTTCCCCCCGGGCGTGTGCGTACATCTTCCCCCGGGCGTGTGCGTACATCTTCCCCCTGCTCAAAATGTGAAGTGAAACAGCAAATGAGGCCAAAGGAAAAACCACCAGAATCTGAGGTAATGACTTTAGTCCTTTAAAAAGCACCACGGCAGGAGGATGGACATCCTGGTAGAGGCGAGACCGCCTGTGGCTGGTGATGGAGTCCACGGTGGCTGGTTTCAGGCCTGGGCCTGTGTGGGTGTGGAAGGTGGAGCTCCACGCTGATGGCAGGTGAGGGAGGCCTCCCTGGGGTCTGCCTCTGAAGGCCCTCTTGTCACGGGCCCTGGTGGGGATCCTGCAGATGCCCCTGCTCCAGCCAGACTCAGGGCGCTATGTAATTGGGAGATCATTAAGATCATTATAATTAATTGGCATCCTGATAAATGGCATGATTGCCTAATTGGGGTGGTTGCTAGGGAACGAGGCCTCACTTGGAGCCCAGAGGGGAAGAGCTGCCGGGCTGGCCGCAGTTGGGCATTAGGGTTACAGACCCGGGGGTTGGTGGGCAGGAAGCCAGGGCTCACCCGCCTCTGCTGGTGTTTACTGAGCAGCTGCTGTGCGCAAGTTGCGAATGGAAGTTGAGGGGTATTTTCCTGGAAGGACTGTAGAATAATCAGGATCCTTTCTCTTGGAAGCAACAGAAGGAAAAAAAAAAAAAAAAGCCCTCAAAACAGCTTAAAAGGAAGCAGCCTTATGGTTTTCATAACCCCCAAATCTAAGGTGACTCTGGCCCTGGAGCAGCTGGACTCAGGGCTCAGATTTCGTCTGAGAACCGTTCCTCTCCCTCTGTGCACTGTCTTCTAGGCTGCTCCAGCTCTGAGGGCGGCAGGCTCTGGCAGCCATGGGCACGGTGGTTAGGACAGCCAGTCCTCCTGGCCACCTGCCCAGCAGTGAGGTGGGGGCGTGTGACCAAGCCTGTCTGTGCTTTAGCATTCTTCCACAAATGATGCTGATCCTAGCACCCATCCCCTGGTTTGTGGTGAAGGATGAAATGAGATCATCAATGTCGAGTGCTAAGCACAGGTCTGACAGGTGAACACTGGCTGTTATCATAATGAGGGGCAAGACCGTTGCAAAGGAGCTGCCCTCTCATCCCCTCTGGTTGAGCCCAAAAGGAAAAGCACACCTGAACCCCGGCTCCCCCCTGTTGTGCTGGTGTGCTGTCCCCACGCAAAGCAGGGCCTGACCAAGGATATAAGTGACAGGCATTTGGCTCAGGCTAGACTCAAGCTCCATCCTGGACTGGGAAGCTCACGGCTAGGCCCCCAAAACCTAGAAGAATACAAGCTGGGGGTCCTCAGTGAAAGGGAAGCCTGGTTTGGGGAGAAGCAAGTAGCCACACTGATGTGAGCAGCCATGGTCAAAGGCACCTGTCTCCAGATCTGGCCCAGGTGAGGATCCCGGGAGCACCACCTTCCTGCCCTCCATGAGGGTCCACAGGCTTCAGAGGCCTGGCTTAGCTGCTTCCATACCTGAGGGGTGCAGCCTGGCCTTGACCCTGGGCATTCTGGGGGCCAGGTTTGCCCAACCTCCCACCATGAAAAGCATCTTGAAGTATTTGTTTAAAAAATGCAAAATCCAGGCCCTTGGCCAGTCCCTCTGAATCAGACTCCCAGGGAGTGCTCAGTACACCACATGCGTGCTCCACATCAGCAGAAGGTCTGGGAAAGGGGCCCTGGAACCCTGGAACGAGGGTATCGCCTTCTGCTGCAGAAAGCCAGAAGCTGCTGAGACCGGGCATGTAGGGGCGTTCCATAGGCATCCCTCACCTTGAACTTGAGGACAGCCCCAGGGCCTGCACAGCCCGAGAGGGCCTTCCAGTTGCCTATGTGCTGGGTGAACATCTGTGAGCCAGGCCCCACGTCAGGCCCTGGGACTGACAAGAGGGCGAGAAACAGAGAGGTCGCCGAGAGACAAGCCCACGGACAGGGTTGCCGCTGCAAAAAGTTCTACCTTGGAAACAGGGTGATAAACTGTGATGGCATAGCGGGGCAGTGGCTGCGGCAGCTTTAGTCAGGTGGTGTCTCTGAGGAAGGTGACCTTTGAGCTGTGCCTAAAAGGTTAGGAGAACTGACTTTGGGAAGAGCTTTCCAGGTAGAGAGTCCAGCCAGTGCAAAGACCCAGGGGTAGAGAGGAGAGGGTCCATCTGGGTCGCTGAACTTCAAGTAGAAGTTCAGTGGGGTTCTGGGTAGGGAGGGCGCAGGAAGGGAGAGGTCAAAGGTAAGATGTTTGGACTTTATTTTAAATGAAAGAGAAAGCCATTGGAGACTCGAAGTCCAAGCTGTCACGATGGGAGTTTCAAAGAGATCTTGGTGGCTGCTGGGAGGCCGGTGCTTTGTAAGCAGAAGCGGGGACCCAGGCCAGGTGTGTCAGCAGTGTAGCGGGAGCTGACAGTGGCCTGGGTGGTGGTATTAGTGGAGACCCTGTGAACTGAGGGGACTGGAGCAATTTCTGGTAGGTTAAGTGCTCTTGGCCAAAAGTGATTTCACCCCAACGGGCATGTAGAGCGAAGTCTGAAGGTGTTTTTGCCTGTCAGCTGTGGCGGGTGCTGCTGGCCCCTGGTGGATGAAACCCAGGGACCACCCCCCACAAGGAATGGTCCAGCCCCAAGCACATCCCGTAGTGCGAAGGAATCAGATGATTGGTAGCCTGGTGTGCAGCGACCCCTGAACAGGAAGCCAGGGAAGAGGGCTAGGAGGAGGGCCACGAGCAGACCTGAGTGAGGGAACCGTGGGCCCCGGCCCTCCACCCGTCCTCAGAAAGCTCAGTGGGTGGTGGATCTGGGAGCCTGGTCTGCCCAGGCTGGCTGGTGACCTGGATTTGGGAGTTGATGCGTATTCGTGTTATTTTAAGCCCTGGGTCTGGACACACTGGTCCAGGGAGAATGCGTTGTGTTCCCTAGGGGTGGCTTTCTCCCCTCCACCCCCAGGGCCTGTTGCGCATCTATCTGATGAATATTTTTAGCATGCCCACGTGCTCCCCTGGATGTTCGAGAAGTTACTGAGGGCTCAGGCTGGGCCTCCCCTCGTCCTCAGCCTCGCCACTCCACGATTAGAAGAGAGAACTAGATAGTGGGCACTCCACACGGCCCCCTGGGGAAGGGCCTCAGGAAGGGTGAGCTCCCAGCCCTGGCGGGTGGTGGGAAACCTCCTTGGCGAGGCAGCTGTGGGCCCGACCTTCAGAGCTGCTTCTTCAGCCCAGACCAGGGCTTCACGGATTCTCTCCAGCCAGAATGTTTTGATTCCCCACAGTCTCTTAATATGTTTCCAAAACACACGTTGCCCGGCGGTGCTGGCCTCTGACCTGCAGCCTCATCTTATGAAAAGCCTCCCCTCTGCCACACGCACCTGGCCCTTCAGGAGACTGAGGTGGATTCCATCCCAGTTCTTGTGAGCAGGTCTGGGGGATGGGAGTTGGAGGCGGGGCCATCCTGGGGACCACAAGCAGTACCCGGGGTGTGTTTGGCCAGGTGGATGCCAGATGTGTTTTTCTTATTGGCTTGTGGTCCAGACCCCCGTGGGGAGTTGACCCACCTCGGTAGCCATGAGGCGGAGCTTTAAACAAACCGCAGCCTATGGGGATCCCAGAGACACTCGATCGCACAAAAACTGAGGACCAAGATGCTGTCCGCAGACCTGACCAGAGAACAGGAACCCTCCCAGGGTTCTTATTGACTTGGAGTCCTAGTCATTTGCTTGTGGATCTAGGTGGCATTCACTTGGAGTAATAGAGTTACTGGCTCAGAGTGGTTTACGCAGTGGAAATGTTTATTTCTTGTGTAGCAAAAGCAGGGGAGTCCCGGGCTTAGTCATCAGTACATCTGTGTCGTCCAAACCCAGACTTCTGGCCTCTGTCCCTGTGTTCTCTTCTGTCTTCAACCTTGTTGTCTCATGGTGTCAGTATGGCTGCCACAGTCCCAGACATCACATCCCCCAGCAAAGTGGGAACATTTAAGAGGACTGCTGGCTGCCTCCCTTTTACTCAGAGAAGATAAGACTTCTAGGAGCACCCCCTCCCCCACTCTCTAGCACACTGCTTCATGTCTCATTAGCCTGGGTTTGGATTCTGTCCTCACCTCGAAACCAAACATGAGGCGGGAAAGAGAAGATTATGCTGCTTGACTTAGCCCACTGTTTCCCAGGTCAGCAAACCCAACACTGTCTTCTTCCAGCAGCAAATATTTTCCCCAGGTTTGCCTGAAACAAATCCATAGATGATATAAGCAACCTGCACAGACTGGTCAGAGAAGTACCCAGCTGTACCTAAGAGGAAAGTGGTTCATAACGAAGCGTGAGTGTTGCTGTGTGTAAATGCCCGGCACTGCACTAGCCAACCTGCCACAGCCAGATGCCCATGACAGCTGCCAATCAGCAGGGCACAGGCAAGTGGTTTGGGCAGCTCAGATGCTATAGGCAGTATGACCATGAACAAGGGAATTCTCTAAAATAGTGAACAGTTTACCAAAGTTTCCAAATGAAACAAACCAGTCTTCCTGCAGTTTATTTCTGTGTAGGGTAAAAGCCAGACACAGAATATTTTGCGTCTCCATGTGAATCAGAAGTCATGTCTTGGCTCAGGGAGCTGAAAATGGCTTTTCTACCTGCATGAGTGTCGCCTGGGAACTTAGAAAGCTGTGCTGGAAATGGGGGTTCTCCACGGTGGAGCCTCGTAAACTACCCAACACTCCTGTGCCCCCCCCCCAGATGCATCCTAGTTGTGTGATGAGCACAGAGTTTTCACAGATGCCCAAGACACCCCCTCGGGATTGCCAGGCAGGAGAGGGTTCACCTCCTGAACAAAGTGGGGGGTCCTTGAAGCAGAGGACACAGCCAGAGTGGCCATGGGGACATCACTGCCATTCCTGCCTCACCTGCCACCAGCTCCTTCGTGCTCGTCATCTCTCCGGTGGTCTTGTTCCTAGAACACCATTGCCCAGGACATACCCAGCCTCTCCCTGGTCGGGCCGTGAGTCCTCGGGTTACTCTAGGTACTAGCAGCTTCCACCAGGGAGGAGCTGGAGAAGACACAGAGGGCCAGGCCGAAGAGCGAGCACCTGACAATCAGCCTGTCCTGACATGGCTCAGCGCCTGGGCTGTACCACCAGCGCACGTGGGTTCCAGGCCAGGCCACCCTCCCGGGAGCTGTGTGGAGCTGGGCAAGTCACTGAACTTCTCTGAGCCTGCATTCCCCCTCTGTAAGCTGGGGATAGTCTGGCAGCTTCCTCTGGAGTTGGGGACCCTGGAACAATGCCAGTCACATGGAAGCTGCTTCTAAGAGGCTGGCATCATTATGGCCATCAGTTATTATCACATTTGTAGGTCCTTTCTGAGCTTTTTGAAGTGCTTTGGCACCAGGCCAAAGCCCTTGGTCTTTTGGCTACTCTTCGTGTAAGGAGAGCCATTGGTCTCCCTGTGACAGATAAGGAACAGCCAGCTCAAGGAGGGGCCAGCAAGTCAGAGGTGACACTGGGCCTCGAGCTGGATTCTGCAGCTTCTGGCCAGTGTGCACTGGTGTCACCAGGACCCACAGCCATCTGCTCTTTCAGGCCAAGTCACAAAAGAAGCAAACCCAGGCCTGACTGCCGGGCCGGGCCCAAGCCCATCTGGGGGCCCACGGTGGCCAGTCACCACATGCGTGGGAAGATGTTTGGGAGTGGCACAGGAGTCCCTCCAAAGCCCTGCGCCCGGGGCCACACCCAGGCAGACTGCCCCGTGCCCTGGGGTCAGAGTCAGGCCCAGGCAGCCAGCAGCCGCCCTGGTAACTCCACCGTCCCGTGCGGTGGAGAATTACTCCCTCAGAAGAGAAGGCGCTGGAAGGTGTGGCTTCTGCAGGGCATTTCCACCAAGTCCCAGAAGGGCCACAGGGTGGCCGCAGTCCTGACACGCTCCGTCCAGGCACCTCGTCACACCTGATAAAATCCAGACACCTGGCCACGGGCTGCTCTGCCCCGTGCCGCCTTCCCTGGCCCCGTCTCACTTCACAGCCTCCCAGCTCCTCGCTCCCGTCACGCCAGCCTCCTCTGGTCCTCAGGTGCAGCAAAGCAGTTCCAGCCTCAGGGCCTTTGCACCTGCTGTTCCCTCTGCCTGGACTGTGCCCCCTCCACAGCTCCCCAAGTCTGCCTCCTTCTGATCCTTTCAATGTCACCTCCTAAGAATGCTAGGGTGGCACCTTGTTTGGCTTCCAGGACACTCGTCACTGGCATTATCCCCGTTTGCTGATTTGCTGATTTGTCCTTCCCCTCTCTCCCTTCGCTCAGCAGTAAGCTCTGGGGTTGGGGCTCTGTCCGTCTTGTTCACTGCTGAGGCCTGGCGCGCCACAGGTGCTCGGGGAGTCTTTCTGGAAGGAAGGAAGGACGCAGGCAGGAGCGTGGCTGTGGGCGGCTGCTCTGAGTCGCGGCTGGACGCCCTTGCTTCAAGGTGACTGCTCCGGGAGGGAGTCAGAACCCTTCCATCGTTTGTAGGAGCCAAGGTGAGGGCAGAGGGCTCCTTTCTCACACTCACCCTGTCCCCAGCCCCAGCTGCTCTCAGAGGGGCGACCGTGCCACCTGCGCCACCTCAGGGACTGCGGGCCCTGAGCATGACCCTGTTCATGGTGGAGATCGAGAGGTGCCATTCCAGGCTGGCCTCCTCCTGCCTCCTCCTGACCCCACTCCTAAAGCTCACACGGCCGAGCAGAGAGCTCCACTGCTACCAGCGGGCGCTGGGCACCCACTCACGGGTGTACCCACCAGCTCAGTGCTGTGGGGGGCCCCACCCCCATTTTTCAGACAAGGGAACCGAGGCACGAGCAGCTGCTCCCGCCTGCCCTCCTGCTGGAAGAGGCCACACAGGCTGCCCGCTGGGGCCGCATTCGACTCACAGAAATTTGTCTTTTTTTTTTAAACCTATGCACTATTTTGAACTTTTTAGAAAATCAGTTGTCAGATTTTTAACAATTGTGAGACTTTACATCTTAACGGTCTGGACTTGGGGCTCCTCCTGAGAAGGAGGGGTCCTGGGTCCCGTCCAGCTGTGGCCCAGGTTGGCCTCTGCACCAGCCTTGCTGCCTGAGGCTGGACCAGGCTCTTGGGTGGGTGTCGTGGCCCCTCCCCTCTGCCCATGTCTCTGTTCTTGCTCCTCTGTCAACAGTGGTCACGTGGGGTGGGGGAGAGGATGGTGGCTTTTCTTCATGGGGCCCATGTTACCCATTGGGTTCCCTGCCCGGCCCTCACGGCATTTGAGTTTGTCTCCTGTGGTGACATGTTCACACCAAAGGCCACACTGGGGACATTGCCTGCCAACTTGTTGGTGATGATGGGGAAGCTGGTGTCTGCTGAGTACCTGTCACCAGGCACCTCCCCACGAGGTGGCTGCAGGGAGCCTGGCTTCAGAGAATCCAGAAGCTGTCAGGCCGTAAGCCCAGGATCAGCCTCACTCCCACCACCTTCTCTGGGTCAAAACTGGCCACGGGGCCAGCCAAGCTGCATGGGGGGGAGCCTGCCAGGGACATGAATGCTGGACAGTGGGTCCTTCGGGGTCTGCTGAAGTCGCAGTGCACCACAGATGGCAAGTGGCATTGGCCGACCTGCCACCTGCGCTGAAGCAGGACTCACTGGGAGGCCACAGGAGACTCGGGATGGGCCACAGCCAGCCTGATAGACCAGGCTTGGTCACATGGTCACCCTTGGCAGGAGAGACTGGCCGTCTTGAAGGGGACCAGATGCTGGACAGAGAAGGAAAGCTGGAGGTTTCTGCGTGGCCCCCAGGTAGGTGACCATTCCCGCAGAGAAGCAGTTGGCATTCCAGGATGAACGGGTGTTCTGAAGGCTGGCGTGAGCAACATGCCCACGTCCACGTGGCACATGTGGCAGCTTTCTCTGGTCAGGGTCCCCACAGTTCAGGTGCTGCTGGGGGTCTGGGACCCGTCTCTCTAGGGGTGCTGCCGGCTCCTGGGGGGCACACCTTCCCCCAGCTGGACGCCACACTGGGGGGCTCTCCCGCCTCTGGACCCCACCCGGCCGTGGGCGCTGGCAGCCCTGGAATAACTGAGTGTCGGCCGTTTCCAAGGTGAGCTAATGAGTGGCGCATCTGCTAACAGTGGAGGCCTGGTGGCAAGGTGGCCACGGCTGGGGGTCGGCTGCAAAGGCTGGAGGTAATTGGATTATTAGTACCGGCTGGTCGGAATTCCCTTTCATCCTTTGTGTGCTCTTCCCGAAGGAATCGGCAGTCTCTGGAAACACGTGTTCTGTGGGGTGCGCACGGCCGGGAGAGTGTGGGGTTAAAAAACGGACGAGGTGGGGCTGGGAGAGCTGGCGGCCTGTGGCGGTCCCACTGAGCACCAGCCCACAGTTAGGCGTGAATAATGACTCTTCAAGCCCAAGTTCATTGCTTCTAGCCAAAGACTTTTTGCAGAAATAACTTTGTAACTCACTGCCAGGGCGCTTTTGTCCTCAGATGAGACAAAGAAACAAAGGACAGAGGTGGGAATGCTTGTATCTGGAACTGTTTCCTCTAAAGGCCCAGAGAGGACAGAGCACAGCTCTGATCATGGGCTGGGGTAAAGCGCCCCTCACCCGTGCCAGCCTGCGGCTCTCGCTCCCTTCTGTTGCTCCTCTTGTTCTGCTCGTTCCCACCACAGGGCCTTTGCATGTGCTTTTTCTTTGCTTAGAAAGCATTTTGTCCATAACCAGCTTCTCGCCCACCTTCTGGTCTCAGCTCCAATGTTTCTTCCTCCAAGAGCCCCTCCCCCAAATTACTCTATGCTGTCACTCTGACAACTTCCTTCAAAGCTCACAGGACAATCCAAATCTCTGTTATATCTTCCCCACCAGAATGCCAGTACCTGAGGACAAAGGCCTGCCTCACATCCACTGCCTGGCACACGCAGCCCCTGGCACATAGTAAGTGCTCAGGAAAGATGAGACGGCTTTGAAGGGCTGCAAATAGCTCCTCAGCCAACTTGCATGGGGCTTTGCTCTCTCAGAATTTAAAATGGATTCAAAGTTTTCACTTTGGATACAAGGTCTCCAGCGTGGCCCAGGCCTCACCTTCCCTCCTGCTCTAAATCTAGAACCCTCCGCTCCCCCAAGCCTCCTGACTGACCCTTGTGTGCGTGTGAGTTTGTGTCCCTGCTCTACCCAAAGGCCACTGCAGGCAGGGGTCTCTTTCCAAAGGTGACCAGACCTGGGGCCACCTGCAGGACCCCACCACCAAGTCCCCCAGGGGGTGGG
>PVHX01036549.1:0-10743 GCA_004024805.1 Geosciurus inauris
TTACAAACCAGAGTAAATGAAACTGTATCCTTCAAATTCATCCCCTTGGTCATGGTGAGTGACATCTAATATGCTGTTGAATTCAGTTTACTAACATTTTGTTGAAGATTGCTGCATTTGTATTCATCAGGGATAGTGTGTTAGTCAGATTCCAATCACTATATAGGAAAGTCTGAGATGACATACTAAGAGCCAAGTTTATTTTGGAATTCAGTTTTTGAAGTTTCAGTTTTAATTGCCTCCTTCATTTTTGGCTTGTGGTAAGACAGCATATCATGCATTGCAGGAGGGAGCGGAAAAGCAATACAATGTATATATCAGGCCTGGAAAGCACCAAAGAGAAAGTAGACGACTAGGTGCACAGTCCCTTCAAGAGCATTCTCCAAGGACATACTAGGCCTCACTTTTTTAAAGTTTCCATTAGCTTCCAGTAGCATCACCACCCTAGATTATTTCCAAAGTACACCAGCCAGTGGCCTAAAATTTTCTTTTCTTGTACTATCCTTGTCTAACATTGTTATCAGAATAATGGTGGCCAAGTAAGATGAGTTCAGAAATACTCTATTTTTTTTCCAGTTTCGATCTCATGTACTACTGCTTTTTTTTTCTTATTTCCTTCCTCTATTAATTTTGGAATTTTGTTTGTTTGTTCATTTTTGTTTTCTAGTTCCTTGAAGTTGTAGCAAGAATCCTAAGCAATAGGCCCACCTGTGAGGGTCTGTTATGAATCAGATTCACTCACTCACTCCATAAACCAATTGGAAAAAGTAATGGTGAGAGATAATAAAGGAATTTATTCAATAAACTATATCAGGAGGTCAATAGTCATTAAGCATCCTCAGTCCTTTTTAGGGGAACTAAATAGCTAATCAGTCTTGAGCAAGAGGCCTGGTTATCTCAGGATTGGTCAGGCAGGGCCTGGTCATGATCAGAAAGTTGCTGTTGCCCTGGGGAGTTGCCATTCCAACTTTTGTCACTAGGTGTTTATTCATCAGACCTATGTGTCTTGGAATCCAAGGTGACTGTGGGAAAAAATGGCTCAGAACAAAAGACAGATGCAAAATGGAGGCAGAGATGCCAGGCTTTTATCTTGCTTTTAGTTACCCAGCAAGCCTCTGTAGGTATCTGCAGGCCCAAGTGAACCTGCTTTTAACAAAAACAGCCTCTAAGCCTTTGTAGCAAGGCGTAACATTAAGTTGTTCATGAAAGTTTTTCTTGATGCAAATCCATTGCTATAAACTTTCCTCAATGAAATACTTTACTGCACCCCAACTTTTTAGCTTAATCTTTACTTCATTTAACTGTCAGAACCTCATTGTTTATTTTCTATGCATTTGCAAATTTGCTGAAAATCTTTCTGGTACTAATTTTTAGTTTTATAATATGGGGTTAGAAAAGACATTTGATATCATTTCAGTCATCTTAAGTTAGTTAAGGCTTATTATGTGGCCTAACATATGATCTATCCTGAGAATGTTCTTTAGTGTTTGTAAAGAACATATAGTATGTAAGTGTATTGTGTGTGTATATATATAAATATATATATATGATTATTTTATCCAAGGTATCATTTCAGTGTATGGTTTCTTTATTGATTTTCTGTTTGATGATCTCTTTTTTTTTTTGGTACTGGAGATTGAACTAAGGGGCACTCGACCACTGAGCCACATCCCCAACCCTATTTTGTATTTCATGTAGAGACAGGGTCTCACTGAGTTGCTTAGTGTCTCGCCCTTGCTGAGGCTGGCTTTGAACTTGCGATTCTCCTGTCTCAGCCTTCCTAAGTACTGGGATTACAGGCTTGTGCCACCGCGCCTGGCTGCTCTTTCTTTTGATTTCCATTTGCCTAAAGTATCTTTTCTCCTCTCCCTTAACTTTTAATTTAGGGTGTCTTTAAGGCAAAAAAGTTGAAAGGAATCTCTTTCAAGCTGCATATTGGTATTTTTAAATGTATTCATTTTACTATTCTATTTTACTCTACATCTTTTGATTGGAAAATATAATCCATTCACATTAAATATAATTGCTGATAAGTAATGACTTATAAATGCCACTTTGATAATTGTTCTCTTTTTCCTCCTTTTTTACCTTTGTTCTTTTTTCTTCATTCTTCCTGCTTTCCTTTGTGATTAAATGACTTTTCTCTAAAGATGATTTGATTCCTTGCTTTTGTTCTTTTGCATATCTATTATGAGTTTTTGCTTTGTGTTTATTATAAGACATAAACTAAACACATCAAACTATTTTAAACTGATAAAATGTAACTGATTGTATAAGAAAACACATTTTATTCCACCCGACTCACCCTTTTTGGTTTTGATGTCACAATATACATTTTTGTATTGTGTTTCAATTAACAAATCATTGTAGCTATTTTTACTTTTAAAAGTTTTGTTTTATAACTGTGGTACTAGTGATACAAGTGATTCATAAACCACCATTACAGTATTGGTGTTTCCCCAATTTGAGTGTACTATTACTTCTGCCAGTAAGTGTAACTACTTAGCTCATTTTCATGTTACTAATTAGCATCTTTGTATTTCATTTGAATTCTATAAAATTGCTTATAACCCAGGTCTAGTGCTGACAGCTTCTAGATAAGCTTCTTCAGCTTATCATTTTCTAGGGAATTGATCCTTTGTTTGTTTGTTTTATTTGTGTGTATTTCTCTGGTGTTGTGATAGCTTTGTTAGATAAAGTATTCTTGGTTGGAAGTTGCTTGTTTGTTTCCTTCAGCTCTCTCTCCTAGTATGTAGCAAGGTTTCTGTTGAGTTTACTGCTGGACTTACTGGAACTTCCTTACATGTCCTAAAGGTATTATCTCTTCTTGCTTTCAAGATCTTCTCTTTGATTTTTTGACAGTTTGACTATATGTCTTGTAGTCTTGTTTGGGTTGATGATGTTGATCTTCCTCTACCTGGTGTTGGCTAAGCCTGGAGCCTGTATCTTTAGGGGCTGGCCTAGATGCTGGGTGCACAAGTGCTAGCCTGATTTTGAGGGCTGCAAGGGTAGGTCTGGTGCTCAAGCAGTCCTGAAAAGTGGGCTGTGAGGGACAGATAATGATAGAGTGCATTCTGGAGCCTGGTGTTTGAGTCCACTTGGTGGAGGGACAAGCCTGGAGATTGGGACTTCAGGTTTCAACCTAGTGCTGGGACCACTGTACAAGCTCAGTCTGTGGGTGCTGGCTTAGGATCTGGGACCATGGGGGTCCTCTCAGCCCTGAGTTGTGGTATGTTTGCTATTAGGATCCAAGACAAAGTAACTTTACTTTCCCCAAGGAAAGAGGATCTCTCCAAGCTGTGGAAGCTGGAGTTTTGGGAACGGTGCCATGACTAGTATAAAACTCCTTATCCTAAGCAATGCCTTTTTTCTTACTTTTGTGTTATACTTTCACACCAGAATCTCTTTCTCCTGGTTTTCTTAGCTCTTGTTAAAGTATCTTTACACGAGATAGTTGTTAATATTGATATTTCTGTGATGGGGGTAAGCATTGGAAAGGCATATTCTACATCTCCTTATTAAATCAAAACTCCTCATAGGATTTGTATATCCAGCCAAGTAGTAATGATAGTGATTATTCCATCACAGCAAAGATCATAGTGACATTTATAAACAATTCTAAGTCCTTTGGTCAAAAAATATATAAGATTCAACTTTAGCAAATTTTAATATCCCATCCTCAGAGCATGGCACTGTTCTAATCATTGGGTATATATTGAAAAATAAAAACCAATGAGCTATCTATCAACAATGTTGGATTTTAGTTGCAAATAAAAATTATAACAACTGAGAGGGATACTTTCTCCAGTGTTTTCTCTTCTTTTTTTTTTTCATATTTAATTTATTTATTTGTTCTATTTAGGCTTACATGATAACAGAGTGCAATTTGATTCATTGTACGTAGATAGAGGATAACATATCAATTCTCTAGTTGTAAGTTGTATAGAGTCACAACATATATGCAGTCATACATAAAGTTAGGGCTATGATGATGATCATATTCCACCACCTTTACTGTCCCCATGCCCCCTCCCCCCTTACACCCCTGTGAACAGAGTTCCACCATTATTACCATGACCTTCACCACATTATGGATCAGCATCCACTTATAAATGAGTACATTTGGCATTTGGTTTTCTGAGATTGGCTTACTTCACTTAGCATGATATTCTCCAACTCCATCCATTTACCTGCAAATGCCATAATGTTATTCTCTCTTATTGCTGAGTAATATTCCATGGTGTATATATACCACATTTTCTTTATCCAGTCATCTATCGAGGGCATCTAGGTTGATTCCAAAATTTAGCTATTGTGAATTGAGCTGCTATAAAAATTGAAGTGGCTATGTCACTGTAATTTGCTATTTTTAAGTCTTCTGAGTATAGACCAAGGAGTGGGATAGCAGGCTCAAATGGTGGTTCCATTCCAAGTTTTCTAAGGAATCTCCATACTGCTTTCCAGATTGGTTGTATCAATTTGCAGTTCCACCAGCAATGTATGAGCGTGCCTTTTCCCCCACAACCTCGCCAACACTTACTGTTGTTTGTATTCTTGATAATTGCCATTCTGACTGGTGTGAGATGGAATCTTAGGGTAGTTTTGATTTGCATTTCTCTGATTGCTAGAGATATTGAACATTTTTTTATATGTCTGTTGATGGATTGTTTATCTTCTTCTGTGAAGTTTGTGTTCAGCTCTTTGGCCCATTTATTGATTGGGTATTAGTTTTTTTGGTGTTAAGCTTTTTGAGTTCTTTGTATAGCCTGGAGATGAGTGCTCTATCGGATGCGTGTGTGGCAAAGATTTGTTCCCAGAATGTCGGCTCTCTGTTCACTTCATTGATTATTTCTTTTGCTGAGAAGAAGCTTTTTAGTTTGAATCCATCCCATTTATTTATTCTTGATTTTACTTCTTGTGCTATGGAGTCTTGTTAAGGAAGTATGGTCCTAGTCTGACATGATGAAGATTTGGGTCTGTTTTTTCTTCTATTAGCTGTTGGGTCTCTGGTCTGATTCCCAGGTACTTGATCCACTTTGAGTTGAATTTTGTGCATGGTGAGAGATAGGGGTTTAGTTTCATTTTGCTGCATATGGATTTCCAGTTTTCCCAGCACCATTTGTTGAAGAGGCTGTTTTTTCTCCAGTGTACATGTTTGGCTCCTTTATCTAGTATAAGGTAACTGTATGTAAGTGGGTTCGTCTCTGTGTCTTCCATTCTATACCATTGGTCTACGTGTCTATTTTGGTGCCAGTACCATGCTGTTTTTGTTACTATAGCTTTGTAGTATAATCTGAGGTCTGGTATTGTGATGACTCCTCCTTCACTCTTCTTACTAATTGCTTTGGCTATTCTGGGTCTCTTATTCTTCCAAATGAATTTCATGATTGCCTTTTCTATTTCTATAAGGAATGACATTGGGATTTTAATTGGGATTGCATTGAATCTATATAGCGCTTTGGGTAGTATGGCCATTTTGACAATATTGATTCTTCCTATCCAGGAGCATGGGAGATTATTCCATCTTCTAAGGTCTTCTTCAGTTTCTTTCTTCAGTGTCTTATAGTTTGCATTGTAGAGGTCTTTCGCCTCTTTTGTTAAGTTGGTTCCCATGTATTTTATTTTTGTTGAGGCTATTGTGAATGGGATAGTTTTCCTAATTTCTCTTTCAGAGGGTTTATCACTGATGTGTAGAAATGCAATTGATTTATGGGTGTTGATTTTATATCCTGCTACTTTGCTGAAATCATTTATTAGTTCTAAAAGTTTTCTGGTAGAATTTTTTGGATCCTCTAAGTTTAGAATCATGTTGTCCACAAATAATGATAGTTTGAGTTCTTCTTTTCCAATTCATATCCCTTTAATTTCTTTCATCAGTATAATTGCTCTGGCTAGTGTTTCAAGGACTATGTTGAATAGCTGTGGTGAGAGAGGGCATCCCTGTCTAGTTCACATTTTCAGAGAGAATGATTCCAATTTTTCTCCATTTAGAATGATGTTCGCCTTGGCTTTAGCATAGATAGCTTTTACAAAGTTGAGGAATGTTCCTAGTATCCCAAGTTTTTCTAGTGTTTTGAGCATAAAATGGTGCTGTATTTTGTCAAATGCCTTCTCTGCACTGATTGACAAAATCATATGATTCTTATCTTTAAGTCTATTGATGTGATGTATTACATCAATTGATTTCCATATGTTGAACCAAACTTGTCATCCCTGGGATCAACCCTGCTTGATCATTGTGCACTATTTTTTTGATATGTTTTTTATGTGATTTGCTAGAATTTTATTGAGAATTTTTGCATCTGTGTTCATCAGGGATATTGGTCTGAAGTTTTCTTTCTTTGATGTGTCTCTGTCTGGTTTTGTAATCAGGGTGATACTTGCCTCATAAGGCTCTATGTCGTGGTGGAACCACAGGTTGTTTCCACAAGAAGGATCATAGTTCTCAATCAATTTATGGAGGGAATCTGTCTGAAATCAAACTCTTCCCATCTTGGACAACTATGTGTGTGAGATATATATTTCCATTGAATTAGTTCTACTAAACTCAGTGTCCATTCATTCCAGGAAGCTAACAATGAATTTTTCTCCCCTAATATCAATATTCGTTAGATGAAAATTTGATACTATTTTATATTCCTAATGAGAAAATTCTGGTTCAAATATTTCTAACCCATTAAATGTAAAGCTATATAATGTGAAAACTGACATCATCTTTACATTTTGTTTTCCTTCTTACCACCTCCATACATGCTTTCATGGGAATGCACTCAACAATGTTCTACTCTTTACTACTGACTTAAAAGGAACTGACACAATTTCTACTCTAAAAGAGTATTGTCATTAAAAATTTTCGTAGACTTAATCTGCTGGCATCATGTGAACAATTCAATATAGCAAAAGTTAAGTTTGAAGGAGCAAATGTTCTGACAAGTAGACCAAATTTCTGAAAAAAAAAATTTGCTCTGTTTTCAATAGTTGTAAATATTTGACACATTTTTAAACTTACCAGCTACTTATTTTTTTTCACTTATACAGGAAAGTTTGAAGTAGAAACATTTACACTATTTTCAACATTATTTTTCTGCCCACCTCACATGCAAATACTTGTTATTATATTACATATATTAAGTTTGTTTATATCAGAATATGTCTCAAATTTCTACTTTTAATGCATCTAGAGTTTTTATGAAATCCCCATTTCTGTATACAAATACTATGTATATGCTGGATATAAGTGAATAGCAGAGGTGACATGGGGTGGAGCTGATTGAAAATAAAAACAACATTAGACTATTTCATAATCACACATTTTTTCTTCTAATGAAATGCTTATATTCCTTCCACAATTAAATTGCATAAATAAAAAAGAGAACATGTTAAAATAGATTTGATTTGTAAAGTTTTTAATATTACTTAGAGTAAAAATTATAAATGTAGGTAGAAATGATTCAGAGTTTCTGTCTTTTCATGTATTTGTAGTGACCATTTGAAAATTCCAGCAAAATAGTTTGGACTCATATATCTTCCTTCAGACTTATTTTTCTATCATCCATGTGTCTCTCCCTATATATGCATCATATCCACATATTTTTAAAGCTTGAATAAGTACTGGATTCCCTTTGGCAAATTAGAAGTCAGTAACTTGAATTTTCAGTCCTGGTTCCTGAAATTCTATCAAGATGGGAGAATTATCAAAAGAACAGTTTGCTAACAATGTCTTCAAGAACAAATGACTCAGAAACAAAGATATAAGAAAAAACCCTTCTTACTTTATGTCATAAAAAATATTTTTACAGCAGATTACAAAACTGAGCTCAGAAAACACTCCTTTGAAATAAGCTTGGAATGTCTCAACAGTGTCTGAAACTTCCCCAAACAAAATTTCCTTCAGTTACTGACAGTCAGCTCTGTCTTTAATTTTCCAGGAGAGAGGATCCCCAAGCCTTATGTCTCCAAACATTTCTTAAAATAATATTATTATAATCTTAAACAATTGATATACACAATGATTAGGAAAGACAGTTCTCAAAAATTTGTAATTACAAATTATGTTTGGTAAGAATTCTGTTCTTCATGATATACATACTTGATATTGCATCCTAGATTTACCTCATTTGGATTAAAATATATTCTAAAGATACTATTTTTAGTACTCAAAAATAGTGAACTGTTTATACTTTTAAGTGAAAGTTGTGACATTGGTTTGTATTGAGCAGGCAACTGAAAAAACATGGTATGAAATATAATATAGGACCTCAGTAATGAAAGGGAAAAGGTAAGAAGGGTAGGCAGCCATAGATGCCAAGAGGGAGGGAGGTGTTCCTGGGACCAAGTAGAGCAAAGAGTATCCAAATGAACTTACCTCCTTTCACTTCTCCACTGGACTGCTAATGGTCTTTCAGAAACTACTTTACTTCCTCCCATTTGCTTAAATCTAAAGAGACAATTGATTTATCAGTCATTGTTCCATAGTTGGTTGTGGACTCTAGAAGGTCTGGTCAACCTTATATCTCTGAGTTTTCTTTATTCCTCCTCCTAACTGAAATATCTTGCAGAATTTTTTTTTTATAAACTACTTGATTTATCTGCATCTCATGGGTAAAATCAATAAATAAATTTAATAATAATATGTATCTTAAGGAGTTATTATAGAGATTAAATGAGAGAATAATTTAAAACACATGAATATGAATAATACCAGGAACCAAATAAATGTTAGTTATTATTATTATTTCCATTAATATTATTATTATGCTCATCAAAAGGTTATATATATAATGTATATGTTTATGTGTGTATATGTCTATATGTGTATATATGTGTGTGTATAGTTGCCATAAATTCAAAAGAAAAGCTTGAATAAAGTAATTTTTTCCTAAAATATAGTTTAAATATTAGTCCAATGTACTATAAATGATTTGTAAAGTTGAATGAGAGAATCATTTGGAAATATTGGAAACAGCTCAGGGTGAAGTGGATGCTAAGAAAGGAGATAGTGGGAGTGAAGGTATGAAAGATGTAATTTTCTAGTTTTATGCCTGAGCTCTGCCTAGCCTGATCTGCAGGCAGACTCTATAATATTTCACTAAGAAATACTCTAGCAAAATGTACAATAGTTGTAGCTAATTCTAGGCAAAAAAGAAAAAAAAATGACAAATTTCCTTAAACCTTTAGAATTCAATATTGTTATTCAAACTTTTCAAAAGCTTTAGTTATTAAGTCTGTGTTGGCTGTAACACTCTACTTTCTTTCTAACTGTATCTGTATGAACAATAGATGCCCTGAAAAATCACAATATTTTGAAAAGGAAATGGAATGAGTGAATATAAAAACATGTTTGGGAGGCAGAGTATTGGTAATACAGAACAATTATGATGAAATGTATTATTAATTTTAAAATAGCTTCTTAAGGGGAAAAAACTGTCTTGTAGATACAGGAAGCTTCTTTGAAAGGCCTGGCTCTAAAATGAAAGAAAAAATAAGTGAATATCAGGGTAAAAAATCTTTAATGCCATGTCACATAATAAGAAGAATTGACTGGAAAATATAGAAGCAATTAAGGAGATACAAGAAATGAAATATTCATTGACATATACTAGACAATGATCATAAAGTTACCCTATCTCAAATTTAGAGTAGTTATATGCAAGAATAATTGCTAATCTATAAGGCTGCCATTGGGATTTATCATCTCTCAGTCAGAGTATTGGCATGACTTTCTTAAGAAAACTTAATATAAACTTGAGGGAAAAGAGTAGTATTGGATTTTCTGACAACTAAGTAATGATTTACATTGTTTTAAGACTCTCTAGTTCAGGGTAAAATGGTTGTGCTCAGGGAATATGAGGAAAATATGAAAAAAAATCAGGTATTATCTATGGTAAGGTAAACATAGTACTCTTAATATCTATGCTATCTTTGTAAATAAGAATTCTTTCCGCTTTCCTCCATATTTACTCCTGAAAAGCAGATCCTCCATATCATGGCTTAGTTCTTCAATTATTTAAGCTTTGAAAATGTGTGTACTCTCACTTCTAAAATTAGTATTAAAATACCCAGCCCAGAGGGGTACCATGGGAATTAATGTCATATAATTTAAATACATTATTATTATTATTATTACTATCATTATTTTATTATTATTATGGTACTATTATTATTATGGTACTGTGCTTAACCACTGAGCCTCATTCCCAATCCTTTTTAAAAATATTTTATTTAGACACAGGTTCTTGCTGAGTTTTTAAGTGCCTCACTAATTTGCTCAGGCTGGCTTTGAACTCTCCTCAGCCTCCTGAGAGGCTGGGATTTACAGGTGTGCACCACCATGCCCTGCTAAATGCATTCTTAATGGCACATTATTTTAGCACTTATTTCCCAGTCTTTTCATCTAAGAACTCTTAAAGAATTATATAATTCTATTCTCTTATTATTTTATGTGTACAAGTTACATGATATATCTTAGGCTTTTTAGGGCCCAATTTTTTTCTTTTATTTGTCTGTTATGGCTCACAGGGCTTGTTAGCTGGATCCTTTATTTATTTGGGGGAAGGAATTCTCCTACTTTTTTGCATATATCATTCTTTCAGCATATTATTAAAAATGTTATCAAGTGTTGTGATACTATGTTCTACCAAATTCTGGTAGAGACAAATCCACTTAATGATTATGTAAGGGGATGTGCTTTTTATCTAATTCTTCTTTACCACTGATGAAAGTTTCAAACTTGGTGAAATTACA
>PVHX01036550.1:0-10751 GCA_004024805.1 Geosciurus inauris
TTCTTAGTTGGGATAACTCTTGTAAACAAAGAGAGAAAACAAAGAGGGATGTATTAATAGATACACCTCATGGGAAGTACTCAGAAAAATGAGTAAAGCCCTAAGAAGTGGTTTTGAATTTAGGCTTAAAATCATCTTCAGCTGAAACAATGAAAGAAATGGTTTTTTTGTTTTGTTGTTTTGTTTTGTTTTGTTTTGTTTGGGGAAGGAGACAGTTATGGAGTGGGGACTAGGAAAATTATGTTAAAGGAAAGGTTTGTTAAGATTGAAGTTGATGCCTTCCCCACTGTTAAGAAAACCTAGTGACAGAGCCAGACTTTTCTTCCCAATGCAGAAAGAGACACACTGTTGAAATACTAAGCTTTCCTTCACAGACATAAATGTCTTTTACCAAAAGGGTGGTTTCTCTACTTTCTGACCTCTCAAGGCTTCAGTTTCTCAAAATAAGTTCAAAATAATCTTTGAACCAAAAATATATTTTGGAGAGGTTATCTTCTGGACTCCTATACCAGGATCCCATTTCATATTATAATAATGAGGAGGGGAAGGAGGAGGGGGAGGAGAAGAAGAAGGAGGGATGAGTGCTTATTTAAAATACTTTAGGAAATCAGAGAACTATAGAAAGGCAAGAAAAAATTAGAGTATTAAAGGCTCTAGGAAATACTCAGTTTAGGGAATCTATTTTACTTTACATATTCCAATCTTATTTGACTACAGCATAGAACTCTTTTCCTAATTAGTAAAGTCTTACAAACTTTGTTGTATAAAACTTAATTTAGAAAAAGCTGCTGTCACGATGCAGTTAATCTCCTTGACATCGATTCCTCAAACTAAAGAAATTTTCCAAAACATATGTTTGCCCTTAATAATTGGCTATGGTTGAGATACCTCTGAATTGATCTAGAATTTTGTTTAAAATCTTTTCAGTCATGTGGGAGTTCTAGAGATTGGATCTTGGGCTGATCAAAAGAAAGGGGTGACCGTGAGGTGGCAGGCAGTAGCACACGTAACTCTGTTAGGCAAGACTCTGACAGATTATCATGCTAGGGAAATCCCTCACAGTTACAATCTGGCAGCTACAACCAGATCACCACTCAGGAGAGAAAGGCAAGGGAGCCCCCTGAAAGCAGAGCAATTGAAGAGGACTATATGTGTCTAGGTGATGGCACTCGGCAGCATGACAGGGACTCTCTGAACAAGTACAGCTATCTCTGAACAGGGGAAAAGGTATCTTGGCATCATTATGGACCTAGGCTTACCTGTTGCTAGCAAAGGCTGGGTGCATTTTACAGGGTATCTAAAGCAGGCAGGCTCTAAGTGGCTAACAATGTGCTTATCTGAGTTTGGTTTCAAATAGATGTATAAAAAATAAGTTTTGTTCTGGTACTCAGAAAGCACTGGAGAGCTAACTAAACAAGGGTCCCATATATAGAGGCTAGCTTTGACTCATTTATGCAACAAATCATATTTCCCTGCTAGCCCTAAGTAGTAGCAGTAATAATTTTTGTTTTTCCTAAACTTATTTCCCCTTCATTTTAAGGTGTTCTGCAATAGTACTAGATCAAGTATAAGAAGACTGATGACCCAATCATTTAAAACAGAATAAACAGACACTCTGAAGTGAGACCTGGGTCATGACTCCAGGAAATTGGATAACATTTCCAACTCTCAGTGCCTTCCTCTGTGGGATGACAATAATTGTACCTCAGCTTATAAAACTTAACCTTGGTTGCATAAAGCAACGAGCCCAGCATTAGTTCTGAGTATATTTTCATTTCCTTTTCCTTTTATCACTATTTTGGCTTCATTCTTTTTCTTTCTTTTTGCTTGGTCCCTCAGACTCTAAAGATCCTAGTACTTAAAGTTAGTCTTCACTTAGCCCCTTCAGCCACACTGTCTTGAATCACAGATAATTGTAGCTGTCACTTTCTTGACTCTTTCCAACAGTATCACAAGTTTCTTGAGATGCAGAAATCAAGATTGCCCCAGGGCTTTCTAGTAATAATAACCACTAAGTCTAAGCTCAACTTTTGGTACTTGTTATTAATTACTTATTTAAAAGGATAGATTCTTAACCACTTTTGCACATGGCTAAGACAATGTTTGTGTGCACCATCTAATGTATGTTCTGATCATGGCCTCTGTATCCATGGAAATTACATTGTGTTTACCTCTAAATAAATTGCTTAACTAGTGCCAAAGAAACCTATTAATGATACTCAAAGCCATCTTGAAAGTTAATTGATATTCTCATTGTAAAGACCAGAGGACCAGAAGGAGAGAAATTAAAACCGCTGGGCAAGGCTTTATTGGAAATACACGCTCTTGGGCTGAACTCTCCCGTCCATCAGAGTGTGTATGGGAGAATGGCGCCCATGTTCGGCGTACAGACAATTTTAAAAGGCCCAGTCAAGAAGGGGAGGGCTTAGAGGGCAGGAAGAGAAGGCCAGAATCCTTTCTGGATAAGTCAGGAAAAGCCCGCTGATTGTCAGGAGGCATGTCCATTGGTGACATCAGCGTCTGGCTGGCCTGACTGATCCCCCTAATTGGACATCCTGGACCCTGAACCGACCTAACACTCATCCTGTTTTTTCAGCCATTCTACTCATGACCAAATAAAATGTTCTAGGATCCCATTCATTACAAAATATTTATATTTTGAATGCCTGCTGTGTTCTACATACTGTTTTAGGTACTAAGAGCATGGAAGTAAATGAGACAAGTCTTGATCTCATGGATCTTAGTTTCCAGCAATCAGATACTGTCAGTAAACAAAACAACATAAAAATAAGTAAGATAATTACAAAGTGGATAAATTCCTAGAATGTTGCTGAGTCTAATATCAGAAGCAAGAATCAGAAAGGGAAATTGAGTTTAGAAAATCTCAGAGCTCCTACTTTTCTCCCAGATAAAACCAAGATCAGATGTTGAAGATTATAGGTAGATTATAGGTAGATCTGAAGATGGCAGAATAGGAAGAGGACCAAGGTCCCTCCTTAGGGTATAGCACAGGAAAGAGGCAAGATTACAGAATTTCTCCCAGATCCTTTATGTTTTAGGAGAAGAAAAAAATATTGCCCTGTTATGTCTATGCACATGATATAAGACATCCCACAGAGCACTGTGTTCCCCAAGATGTTTCACAAAAATGCAGAAATGCAAAGAAAGTCATGATTTTGCATAGATACACCAAAGAGGACTTGTAACGTTATTGAGGTCCCTGGCCAGAGGCCTGACTTTGGAGATCTTAATACATCAGGTTCAGACACCCACCAACTCAAAAGGCTAATAAGCAGAGAGGATGAAGAAGAAGAAGAAGAAAGAAGAGGAGGAAAAGAAAGAAGAGGAGGGGTAGGAGGAGGGGTAGGGGGAGGAGGATAAAGAGAAGAAGAAAGAAAGGAGTTTATTTTTGTTTGGTCAAAACTCTGAAGATAGTTAATCTTCAAAAATCTGTCTTCCTCATACTAACAACAGTTTTAGGGTAATATAAGAAAAAGAAAAAGATGGGAGCCAAGAGATGTACATTTGCATAGCAATTTCAATCAGGTTGTGTGGGGTTGCAAATCTGATTCTGAGAGATTCTGCTGGCATCCTCTTGATGCCAGAATTTGGGGAGCAGTTTCCATTTAGTTTGTTTCTAGCATGAAATGATTGCCTACAGGAAGTTGTAACTAAGAAACAACCTAAAGAGAACAAGTAAGAAGGGGAAAATGGAGTGAGTCAGGGAAGGCAATGACTGGGTCTTCTTTTAAATCTCCCAGTTTTAAAAGAGTTCCTGTTACAGTAATTGGAGCTTAGATCTTGACTTGAGAGATGCTCTTTTGGTATTTTGAACTCTAAATTTTAACCCCAACTGGTGTGTTAAAGGAAACAACTCCAATGTCTATTTAAAAAAAAAAATAAAGAAATCACTCCTACATTTGTGCATAGAGCATTGAAATAAGATGAAAAAAAAGAATCAAACCACTAAAGAATTAAAAGAAACCCTAAAAGCAACAAATGCCCAATTAAACAACTCACATAATAGTGCATGTGAAATTGTCCTTCATAATGCTAATCCCACAGACACTTTCTATGACTTTTAAAGAGAAAAAGACTTATTCCCTCCCCCCCCCCAGTACCCATTGGCTTTACACAAAGCTTTAAACAAATGAATGAATGTTTGCAACCACCTCCACACTCCCACCTAGATAATCTATGCTTATGAGCATCTGATTAACTTGACCACCTCCAAAGATGTATAATTGCTTGTGGCTTCACACATAAGCTGAGTTTCTTTGGTGCTGAAGTTAAATGCCACTATTAGAAGCCCATGATAGAGGACTTGAAAGAGCACAGTGCCTGCACTCTAGGCACTCTAAATTGCTTTATATGCTCTGCCTCTCTCTCTTCTTTCTTGAATCTCCAGTTTTAGAAATGTAATTTTTAAAAACAAATCTAGTAGAACAGTATTGTTAAAGTTTGAGAGTCTCAGAAAAATCATAAAATATGTATTCATACATTCCATAGACATAAATATATGTTTGTGGTTTTATTGTTTGTTGGTTGATTGGTAGAAGAAAAAAGATAGAAACATCATAAAATAGAAACAGAAATCAAAATAAGAAATGAGCAAGATGAGTTGCTAGAAGTAGGTGGTGATATAAATATAAAGTTTGGGTTATCCTGTAGAAAAGAAAGGAAAAAATTTTGGAAAGAACATCAATGAACATAATTGTATTTTTGTGTCAAAAATACATGTGTTTTTATTCACTGTCCTTTAGAACCAAGAAGAGCTCTTGAAAAATACTTAGTCTTTTTTTTATTTGAAAGTGGATTGTTTTATGACTTATGACTAGTTTCTAAATATTCACAATTGTATTTCATATATTTCAAAACTTTCAATTATAAACTCTGGAAATACTCAAAGATATTCATTTTTAAATATAATTTTTTAAAGAGACGCCAACACATGATTTAGCAACTTTGAAAGACAAGTAGGAGAGGCTCATGAGTGTGGCAGAATACCAGCCTGCTGTTTGGGACTTACAGCAGTTTGTATCATTGTGAAGATCAACACCTGCCTGTGAGCTCAGACCATGGCAGAATTCATGATGGACCACTGAGAGCGGTCAGCAGTCCCAGTGAAGGTTAGAATCAGCATATAAGAAACATGAATAAGGGCCAGCATGGTGGCATATGCCAGGAATCCCAGTGACTTGGGAAGCTAAGGCAGGAGGATCACAAGTTCAAGATCAGCCAGGGCAACTTAGTGAGACCCTGTTTCAAAAATAAAAAATAAAATGGGCTGGGATGTGTAGCTCAGTGGTAGAGCACCCCTGAATTCAATCCCCTACAGCAAAAGGAAGAGAGGAAAGCAGAGGAAAGAAAAAAGAGAGAAGGAATAAAACACAAATAAAATTTAGGAAAGATTTCAGGCCCTTTGCCTCTAGGCACTTGAAATATAGTATGTTCAGGTTTCCACTAGTTCTGTGACTTAGCAAAGTCTACACCTTCTATTCAGATTTCATTAGCTTTCTAGACTTATTTTTTCATGGCTTTTTCTGCCTTCTAGTTCTGGAAGACTGTGTTGTTGATTCAGATGTGAGAGATTTCTTCACTGCTTCTGCATTAAAACTACTCCTAGAAAGCATTATGCAAATGAAAAAATGAATATATGGGATCACAAAAAGGTAAGCCTGATTATGGAACATTTAGGCATTGACTTTCTCTTTCAGTCCTTCTCTCACTTTACCTTCTCCTTCCTTTCAGAAACAAAGTGAATCATCCATGCCTCTTGTATAGAGACTAAGCAATTATTTTTATTGCCTAAGATCCTTTGAGTCTCACTGCACATTAATGACTTACTCAAGGATGGTGCAACTTCTATACAAGTAATCTGCTCCCCCAGACAGAACCTCCAGGGAGTAAAATTGCATACTACTTTATAGAAACATGCTTGATGTGCTACTCAACTATTACTAAGCTGCTAGTATCTTCCACTCTTCCCATGATGGGCTTTCCCTATTCATGGTTTGAGAGATTCAAGGGGAAGAAAGACAAAAAAAAAAAAAATGCCTCACAATGCCTATGTTCCAAGGGTGTGGAGTGGGAAGGAAATGATAGACAACAAATACACATGTGCAAAACCATGTGCACATGGAAAGCAATTTCACATAGTGAAAAGGTCTTGGAGGGAGAGACTGCAGCAGAGAAGATAACTGGTACGAAGGCCCTAAAGAGGGAACTGTAATTTCATGGTCAAGCTCCAAAGAGAAGAGCCTGTGGGCAGATATTAGTGAGCCAGGAAGAGAGAATAAGAGATAAACTGGGGAGAGAGGCTGGGGCTCAGCACAAAGAGCCTTCCAGGATGTACTGAAAAATGTAAATTACACTCAAATTATAATGGAAAAATCCTAAAAGATTTTGAGGAGAGGAGCAGCACAATACAATTGCTATTTATAAAAAGATCATTTTAGTTGGTGTGTGGTGAAAAGAAAACAGAAGGCAAAAACAGAATCCATTTGAGAGACTGCTACAGGATCATTTGGAAGATGATAGCCACAGAATTAACTAGAAGGGATGGATTTAAGTTGTATTTTTTGATGTGGATCCTGTGAAGCATGCAGAAGAGATTGTCAAGTGGTGGGTGACCAACAAATGAACAGAATCAAGAATGACTCCAGGGTTTTCTTTACCTAACAGAGAAAGGAGGAGCAACTGGTGCATTTCACTTTTTGTGTAGCAAACCCATAGTTTCTTTCTCAGGTTTCTAACATGCAGAAGATTCCGTTCAATGCTATTGGAAAGCCTAGAACTGGAAACAGCAAGTGCACATGTGACTATCAATGTGTACCACACAGCATATGATGATATAAGATTTGTTATGGGGCAGGGTACTTGTCTTTCAGGGGCTTTTATGAAAATAACAGATTACTTGCAGATATTTGTATCCATGCTTTGAAATACAAAAAATATACACTTTTACTCAATAGCTACATAGTTTAATTCAGGGACCACTTCAAATAAATAGGATAGAATTACAGATAAAAGATCACTGCACTCTGTCTTCTTCTTGCATAGTTCACATTCTGCTGATTCCTCTTGTATGTGTTCATACTGTTCCTGCATCAAGATCAGAGTCCTCGATTTCTGCTTCTAATTAGGTATTTGCTGAACTTTCATATTAAGAACAGTCTTTTTTGGTTGTGTTTCTAAGGATACTTACAGCTCTTGACAAAATTCTTCCTACCAATTTCTTATTCTTATGTAGTGCATTGACTAAAATAATAGTCCAAACCTTTTAGTAGAAAGGCAATATCCACTTTGGTGCCCATCTGAAAATGGAATTGTCACAGGAACTGAAGCACTGGCACTTTCTGGCAAGGTTTTACCATTCTCCCTAGATTCCAGGTATCAGGTTTCAAATATTCAGTCTTTTTCTGACTCAGTATAACTAGTCATGTGATAAATTTCTTTTAGAATTAACCTTTACTATTAACTTTAGTAATAACTAAACATTATACGTATGTATATATACATATATATTCATAACTATTAGAGGTAGATATAGATGATAGATGGATGGATGGGAGGGTGGAGGAAAACAATAGATAGACAATTCTAATTCAGAGAGCTTCTAAATCAAAAAGAGAAACGTAGACAAAATATGAATACACTGCTTTTCACCTGAAGAAGTTGTGGTTATAAAGTGATTTAATGCTACCCAAAAAAAAGTGCCATCTGTGAACTGACATCTCCTGGATACCCCAGTACCATTAAAAAAAAAATAAAAAAAAAATATATATATATATATATCACTGAAAGCAAAACAGGCTATGAAAATTTTCTACTTCTGCATGCACAAAAATATCATCCCTGCTATTTGGATGATTGCATTTATTTCAGAGTATGTGTGTATTATTCCAAAAGCAGTTTGCAGGCATTCTGTTAGTTCATTTTACAAGTTTTCCTCCTTAAGGCAGGCTTTGTGTTCTTTAGCATTGTGTTGGAATTTCCCATCTCATTTTATAACACCATCTACTAGGTGCACCTTATTTGGGTGTTACATGTTTTGGGAAACTTGGAACCTCTCCTGGTTTCCTTTCCACCCAGAACTCCAAGTGTGCATGCTCAGACTTAGGATACATTTCATTGTCCTTTTCTTTTCCATTGCAAACCCTCTGGCACTTATCTTCTATGTCCAATTTCTGTCCCATACCTTATACCTAAATTCTGTCTCCCTGGCCAGCATCTTCTTACGAACACAATATTCAGGTTATTTGCCTGGCTTTTATACTTCAAATTCTGTCTCTTGAGTAATGCCATATCTTGCAATGTAGTTGGATCTCTCTGTGATGTAAATCAGATCAACCACTCTAGGTTCACTCTTTTGAAAAAGGAGTTTAAAATCACATTTTCAAAGGCTTTGGCTGGGGGAATCTCTTCACTTCCAATACTTTCCTCACCTGTTTGCTCCTACCTATATAACTAAATTATGCCATAAATACAACATTATACCATATGGTCATGACATTTTCTTGTCATCCTAGAATCTCTGATACTTGCTGAAGTTTTAAGCATCCCAGGTCCAGCATTTTTAATAATCTGGCAACAAGTTGTGATTAGTAAACAGAACTTTTGGACTGAGTTGTAGGGACAATATATAGGACATTAGGCTCATGTGTGGGTGTGCATCTCTGTGCTCAGAATTGGGCTGCTCTATCTCTCTCCAAGTAACTAAGTCACCATTTATTTTGCGGAAATTTTTTTATTCTTTAAAAGGTACAGAGTTAAATGAGCCAATTTTTTAGTAGAAATAATTTTTAGAAAGAAGCTGGGGGTGGTTAAGTCTAATTGCTACTCATTTGGACAACATGATTTCCTAGGAAAGGAGCTATAGAACTCCTATTGATTAAGCACCTGAGCATATCAAGAGCATCACAAGCATTTTCTTAATTCTCCCAACAACCATGGAAGGCAATTATTATGGTTCCCAGGTTAGTGAGAGGGGAACTAGGCAAAGTCACAAATCAATTAGCATCATGGCCAGGATTCAAAGCTAAATCTTTCTGACTCCTCATCTCATGTGTTTTTTCACATTTTATAAACAAGAGGAGATTTAGAATAGTTATGAGCTCCGATGATGAAGTCAAATCGACCTGAGTTCAGACCTGAGTCCTTTATTAAGTTTCTGAAATCCAGGATGAGGTAATTACTTAGGAGCCTTTTTATATGTTTTTATATATTCTCCCAGTTTTACATTCTTTCTCCATTCTAATCTTCACTTCTGGTGCTTAATATGTGTTATTGTTCCTGTTGCTCACTGTCCATATGTCATCATAATTTTGTCTCCTCTTTCTAGCTGTGGTTTCTATCCTTGTGTCAAATCCAGAAATAACTGCTGGAATCTTTTGGTTCTTCTGAAATTGAAGGGCTGTGCAGTTTGACATTGCTTAAACTACCATTTTTATTCATGCTAACGGATATTTAGTCAATAATTATTTCCTTAAAAAAAAACTATCCCATATTTATAGTGTTTGTGTATACAACACATATTTATGGAGTTTCCACGTATTAACAATGTCATAATGTGTAGAGGTATAGGAAGGCACATGAATAAGAGAGAAGAAAGGGAGATGCCCTGAAAGGAGAGAAAGCACTAATTTCTGGTTTATAGTCTTCATGTAGATGTGTCCAAATGGGATCCCATTGAAGGGTGAGATTTTAGAAAAAAGCAAGGACAATTTTTTAAAAATATATTTAGTTGTAGATGGACACAATGCCTTTATTTTATTTATTTATTTTTATATGGAGCTAAGGATTGAATCCAGTACCTTACATGTGCTAGGCAAGCGCTCTACCACTGAGCTACAACCTCAGCCTAAGGACAATTTTCCACTGTAACAGGAGAGAAATTTTAGTAAACAGGTACAGATGGGGTTAGATTGATATACTTGCCAATGGGAAGATGATGTACTTCTTATCTGATTGCTTCTGTCAGTGGAGCATGAGATGAATTCATTAGATGGTGAGAGCAAAAGAAAGTGGGAGATTTTAGAAGAGAAGAGAAAATGTAAAACATCATATAAGAACACAAAAATGAATTTGCTAGAGAATTATTAGAAGTGGTGGCCCATTTGAGATTACTGATCACAAATTTCTTGCTGTGAATTGAACCCAGGGCTTCAAGCATGCTAAGCATGTGCTCTACCACAGAGTCACATACCTAGCTCTTCTGATCATAAATTTTAATTGAGGCACAGTGTGTATTTTTTCTAACAATATTCAGTTGCCCTAGACCATATGTTGTTTTAGGTATAAACTTAAAACAACAATGTTTTATCATAGAATAACTTTCCTTAGCGAATTACTTGGACAATTACACGGTGAACCATAATACTCAGGACCAATTTAGCTAACTACCTACAAAATATATTAAATGCATCACTTAATTATTTCAGTAATCTTCTCTATATTTCTTTAAATTTTTAGTTCCTTTTTTAATGAGGAAACATAGAACTGAAGTATCTTAAAACTGTTAGTTCCCTTTTCACATCACTGGAAACTTTACGCTTGAATTTATATTTATTTGTAAAGAACACTATTATGGTTTAGATATGAGGTATCCTCCAAAAGATCATGTGTAAAAAACAATGGAAGAAAGTTTAGAGGTGAAATGATTGGGTTATGAGACTCCTAACCTAATGAGTACATTAATCCTCCCAACAGGGATTAACTGTGTGGTAACTGTAGGTGGGTAAGGTGTGGCT